>JARJEC010141245.1:0-37456 GCA_030264575.1 Tachinus sp. AB-2021 | reverse complement strand
TATATCTTTAAGTTTTGATGTGAGTTCAACGGAATTTTGTATACTGTTAGGGGATTTAAATGTAGTGAAGCGTTTAAAGTCCTTATTTAGTTTAATGGCAAAATGGCTATTTACGTATGATACTACTAGTCTTATTGAATTGTTTGGTTTGTGGGATTCTTACTGAATGTGTGTCATTAAGTATATTTTTAATTTGAGATTTTGTTAGTGTCTTGTTAACTGTCTTTTACAATACGTTATCTTGTCTAATATTAGGGCTGTATTTGGGACCTTTTTCTAAAATTGTCTCTTCTGCCATGTTGAAATTTATATCTGTCAGGTTAACTATACGCGGATTAAATATTACGGGGGGGGGGGGTGAATAACATTAACATTACGGATTGTACGGATTTTACAATTAAGAATAACATGATATTTTAGCACAAAATTGTTTAGATAATATTTTGTAAACAATAGGAAAATGTGTTTTATGTCCAGCTTGTTTTTACCTGTACTGTACTAAATAAAACACAAATATATATTCCAGTACAAAAAATTATTTAACTAATTATACAAAATTTATTGGTATACAATTAAAATATAAAATCTATTTTAATTTAAAAATATAACCATACCGCAAATAAACGTAACATATCCATATGAAAATAATTAAGAAAAGCCAGAGCACTAAATATCTATTGAAGCATGTGCTGATATGCAAAATAAAGGTAATGAACAAACAATTTCTGAGGAGAGTTGATTTTTGTGTAATGAAACACAATCGGCTTGTAAGGACATAATATATTGATAAAAACATAAATAATATGCGAATGTTTCAATAATTAAAATTTGTCTTACTAAAAATGATTTTTCTCGCGCTAGAAAAAACATAAAAAAATAATAAATTTTAGCAATCTAAAAATATTGATTCTAAAAATGTTAAAAATGTATACATATGGAATGTGGATGTACTTGAAATAAACCTAGTATAACAATGAAATATGTAAAAATTGCTTACCTAGTTATTACATCAATATTAGAATAAATTATAATGTGCAGGACAATATGTGAGCATGATTGTTTCACATGCACTAAACAGGACAATAATTTTTTTTACAATCAATCAGTTGGAAATGTAGGCTGTGAGCACCTCAATTGAGGTGAGAAATTTCACTTTTCTCACCTAGGGGCGATTGTAAATCACGCAATTTTTATAACATTTTAAAAGCTGCGTTTGAAGTTTCTCAAGTGTCAAAGTCAAAGCCGCATAATTTGTCTGTCAGATATATAAATCTTTCTTTTACAACTAAATTCTGCCGGTTGTGGAAAAAATAGTATTCAAACCTTGCTAAAAAAATGTCCAGACCTAGGGCAATTACAAACTTTTGCCTGTAGTCTGCAAGAGACACTTTCTTAGTTCGATTTGAAATATACTATTGTATCACATAAAATTTAAAAAGAAGTTAACAAAAACAGGTATTTTATTTCATACCATATAAGTAATTTTTCGTAAAAATATATAGCTTATGAAATAGAACTAATGTTTGGAAGTACTACAACAACAAATTTAATTGCTTTAAATTATTAACGGAATCTTTCCAAACACTGTTTTTTATATTTATTCCTTAAGTTATGATAGATACATGATACTTAAAATGTGTAAACTTTGAAATTGCACGTGTCATTACTATTTTTACTATTTATAGTCGTAGTTATAAATATTTTTATCAATAAACTTACAAGCCGATTGGGTTTTATGTATTTGAATTATTTAGGTATTGAAAATGTAAATTTATGTACGTTGAATGAAGTTATTAAAGTTTATTTCAAATCTTACACTCGCAATACCAAAATCGGCTCAAAAAGTCACTTTTAATATTATAACTATTGTTTAAAAAAATTCTGAATCTATTCCATCAAGGAATGCCTTCACAGTGATATTTCACATCATTTTTTAAGATGCAGTACCATTTTTATCTTACCATATAAAACTAAGTAGAACGGAAAACAAAATAGATGTAATTTGTGTGAAGGAAACGACACAAAATATTCTATAAAAAGTTACCATTGCAGTCAATGGTTTTGAATTTGGTATTGCGATGATCACATCGGTTTTATTGATTTAGGCAACATCTACTTTATTTGGAAATAAGATCGGATTAGAACAATTAGTGCTTGTTCCAAGGTATTTGTTTAGTTAAGACACTGTCTTATTTTGTACTGTCACTGCTGTCTCAGTTATTATTTCGGTAGCATCTGTATTTATAAGACTGAAAACTACATATGGACTTAGTTTTTATCGCCGGCGTGCTGTATACTTTATGTTTACATAATTGTTGATAAGTTGGTGCAAATTTGATTAGCTAATATTATTATCAATCAACAAAACATAATTTTTTCTCTTATCTTTATAAACAAAGATGTTGCAAGTACTACTTGCCTTTGCTAGTTAGTATAGATGATGACTATATTTGCTAACTAGCAAAGGATTTGAGCGTTTAATTTAAACTTTAAAAAAATTTATTATCTTGTCTTACTTAGTACCACCTTCCTCGAGAGTCTGCATAAAACAAAAAGTTTCATTTCACGTAATATAGCAACTGCTCATCTGTAATACTAAAGACAATAAAAATGTTAAAAATGGATTTATAGATACAATATATTATAATTTGTAATACAAAATAATAATTATAATTATACATTTAATCAAAGTATTATGAACAATTGTTTACACTCACATTTTTGTAACTAAATATTGTTAATATAAAAATGTTAAACAGTGGCCGGACATAATAATATAACCTATTAGTTTCTTTAAGATATGTTTATCTTTTAAAAGTGGGTTATCAAACTTCGTGTATTTCTTATGTAAAAACCGATAGTATTGTGTTTTATTATTTTGAATTTGCAAACCATGACATTCATTTTTGTCAATATTTTTTTTTAAATAGTCCATTTATATTTGACCCAGTTTTCAATATATTCTTTAGTTTCATTAAAGATTTTTAATGAATTTACATATAAAGTAATGTTGTCTAAGGTTAAACGACGAGTTTGTAATCATTTTGTTTGCATATAAAATAATATGTGAGTTAATCAAAAACTTCCTGTTAATTTTATTAATTTTAAAAATAATCTAAAATTATAAATATAATTTAGATTAGACCTAAAGTATATATTTAATAATGTTATATAATTTTTAACTTGTAGATCTAGGGATTATTAACAAAAATAGTTCAAGAATAATTGTGATGATGATTTAAAGAATGTATGTTTTTATCATTTTTATGACACGGTTATTAATATTTTTCATATCAATACAGATAAGGTAAAGTACAATAAAAAACATAATTATCTTTAACAGTAATTAGCAATAGCAATCTAAGTATCGCGATATACATAACTGAATGTTTAATAAATGACATAATCCTTACGTACAAAAAAATGTATATATACCGAGTGACAACCTAACCAGGTACCGCGTAAGCCTTTTTTGTTTATGAAATTTTTATGAGTTAAAATACACTACAGGACTACTTTACCGCTAAAAATTTCTAAAAAATAACATTTTCGGTTTGTGGTAACATAGCCTCATTTTGAAAAAAAAATTATAGACCATCAAAATACAATAGCATTATTTGGAAAAATATCACTTTGCATTTATAAATGACATAATTAGTATTTAACTTGTAAGATACTTTTTTCAAATGCAAGCTCTTTGGTACCATAGCATCACGTAAAAATATATTTATTATGCAATTAAACGACACTAAAAATATTTATTTAGTATAGTATAATAAAAAAGATATGGGCAAGTACCTATTTCAGTTTCACCTAGTATATACAGACTAACTTCATTTTAAACAGCTGATTAAATTAGTTAAGATTAAGATTTTTTTAGAATAATTTAAATTATATAATTAAAAACAAATTTAATAAAACAATAAATCAAAATAAGAACCTGATGTAAATAAAATTGATAGAAATCAGAAACATATATTATGATTATAAACATAATTATATTATGCTGTTTCAATCATTTATGTTGTAATAAATAATAATAATAAAATAGTAGATTTTAATTGGTATACGAATGCATGTATCAAAATAATTTTAATTCATGTTGGTTGCTATTGAAATATGTCACCAATGCAAAAGTTCGATAAACTGTCATACATATATTTATCTGTTAGTTAGTTCACCTCATTTATAATGTTAATTATTGCATAATTATGCGTTATTATTTGGTGTATGTAATTATTATAATTCGTAGTGCGCTTGATTATTTAACTATTATATAAGTTACTAGGAGTGAAAGAGCGTAAATTATATTAAATTCAAGCAATTTAATTATTAAAATTGTAATGATTATATCGTTTTATAATAATCAACCAATTCCATCAATCAATTATCAAATAATTGACAAATAAGATTCAATAGGAAAAATGTCATATATGCAACAATTACAGCGGTAGCAGCACTGGCGCTAAATAACTAGATCAATATGAACCAATTGTCTTATTTAAAATATATTTTGTGCCATTCCTGGCAAGTATGGCAACCACATTTCATATCCAAACTTTTTGATAATTTGAAAAGACTTCTTATTGATTTTCTAATTTCAGCGATTAAAAATAATAATATCAAAAATGAATGTGTATACATTGGTTATTTTGCGATCTTTATATATTTGCATTTTTGCAAAATGAAAATTGAATTAATATGTTCATCATTCTTAAAACTTTTTAGGAATTAGATTTTTTTAAATAGATATATTTAGTTTACTAAATTTACAATATCGAGGGTCTTAAGGAAGTACCTCTTACGTGACGAAATACATAAAAGTAGAAAGAAAAAAACGATAAAAATTCATTTATAAAGTACTGCTTAGGGTTTTTGATGATACCCACTAATCGGTTTTGATTTTGTTATTTCTGATTTCAAATTCAGATCTGCATAACTATATTTTGACGTTGATACATTAAAATTTGAAAACTTAAAAAACTATGCAGTTTACAAATTTTAATTTATAGACCAAATTGTTGTACTAACATAACGCCTGTATGCGGTTTATATTTACAGTCCTAACTTCAATTAACAGCAACATAGGACACACACCTGTAAAAGTCAAATGATCAAATGTAGAATATATTTGCCTTTTATATTAAATAATAAAACTTAAAAACCTATTCAAAAAATAAAATTTTGAGGTATTCAAAAAATTAAATTTTGAGGTAATGTTTACATAATTAATAATAGATATTATTATTAGATAACTATTCTTTTTCTTTCTGCGTCTTATCTTCTAGATACTCTGGCAATCGCATTAGTCGATGTTAGTTATCTCTCCAATGTTTCAAGTCTAATAAACTACGACATACAACATAGTCTTCTTTTTTTAAATAATTTTCTTGAAAAATTAGTTGTATTTTATATATATTTTTTAATTATGTGTCTAAAGTACGGGAATTTAATCTTCTTTTTCTTCTCATAATGCTCGTTTGTACCAATTTTTAATAAAGCCAAACTTAATAACGCTTGACATTAATATTTAATCAAGTTTGGTTGGTACCGAGTCTAATTAATTTAATTGACTGTGCAATCAATTCCGTAGAGTTCAATCTAACGGACTTGAAATCAGCGTTAGAAAATAAATTAGTTTTGCATTCACAAAATCACTTGATGTTAATCAAATATTTAAATTATATAAATACGTACATATTTCTGTTTTAATTTTGAAGAAACCATAGGTATAATATAAATTTTCTGATTCATTAATTATTATATAATTTGTAAAATTGTTATTCTGAAGTAAATTACAAAAAAAATTATTTTTTATTTCAAAATTACTTTGATGCAATGAAGATTATTATTTAAACAATACTATATATTGTTCAAAATTGAATTAAATATGTTAATAAATAATTTCAGAATGCTAAAATTTGTATATGCCTTAGTATCATGGTATAATGGTGGTTCGGAAGTCACCTTATAAGCTGTTGGTCCCATCAAAACCCTGCTATGACAAGCCATCGGCTTACTTAGGGGCAATGATGTAAAACATAAACAAACAATCATATTTTTAAGTTCTAAGTAAAATACGTGTCTTTTAAAAGGTTGCATATTAAAATTTATTTATGAAAATGTGTAATGATTTGAAAACGACTAAACGGGGCAAAGTTATGTTTTTTATGTCGAGAAATATGATTTTTATAGCTATATTCCTCTATTATACGGAATATAGATAGCTATATAATACTACTTACTAGTGAAGAAAATATTACCATTAACTTGAATTTACTTCCACAATCTCTTGGGTTTTGATAAATTTAGAACAAAATACCTCGTATGTCATAATATTAGATTTTTGAATTTTCTATAGTAATTCGTCCCGGGTTCTAATTTTCTTGCTATAAACTAAGACCTAAAAGATAAATTTTATTAACTCCAGATATACGGAAAATTATTTGATGAGAAAGTTTAAAACCTGACGAATAAAGGTGAAAATGAAATATTATCATTCTCTTGTTTTATCGGGTAGGGCTAGTACTAACCTGCAGTTTTTCTGTAATGCAAAATTTTACTTTTATCTTCTCTATTATAATAATTTGCGCTCACTCATCATTAATATGAGAAATTATTGTTTTTTTTAAATTGTTGATACTACATTTAAAAAATATTTACGCACATTTTTGTTTATTTATGAAAATAATTATAAACAGTAATATATTCTCAAAAACTAGATAATATAGCAATATCAATAAGTTATACCTTGTTGACTTGGAAAAAGCCCATCTTTCATTTAATTTTAGAAGAGTTTAAATGTCACAAACAAACAAAAACTACAAGCTGAATAACTAATATTTATTATAAGGAATTATACTAAATTTTCCTTAAAGAGTTTTTAGATATTATAGAGATTTTAGATATTTTCATAATTAAATATATTAAACATTTGATCCCAGTATCTTTCAAAGGTGTTATTTTACTAAAACATTTTAGATGCTATGCGATATGCTCAACATTTTCTCAATATTTTTCCACATTATAATATTTTTAAACATCGCTAGACCTTTTTTCAGAGATAAAACCTAATAAAGGCGTTTAAAATGCATGTTATTGCAAAGCATTGTAGGTTTACCCTTATTTTGATAAGTATGTCAATTAAATGCTTATGAAACTTGTAATGACTTTAGAATTGAATTTAAAAAATATGACGTATAAGTTAGAATATAAGAATAACGAAGTACTTATAAAATGTTGCCTGTATTTAACCTATAAACGTCAAATAAAGAAAAACTCTATTACAGTATTGTCAAAATAGTGGTTGCAACAATTAACAATAAATCAATATTTTTGACGTATTCTCAAAATCTAATGGCATTTGAAAATCATTCGTCAATTTATAATATTTTACAATATATCCCGTGTTATTATAATAATTCAGTATTGTTACTAAAATTAAGATCAAGTCAATAGAATTTGATGATTTAGTGATATTTATTTTATGTAACATTTCTGGAAATGATGAGTAATGATTTCGTAAAATTCATTTACTCTAGTATTTTATTTACAATTTCATTAGTTTTGCTAAAATTGAATAATTTATTACAGAATTATTTTATTGTAAAAATAAAGAAAATATAAATTTATAATCAAATAATGAATCATTTATTTTAAATATTAAAAGTGCATTATTTGTCAGAAATTAAGCATAAACAACAAAATTGACGGTGTATGATTTTTCCTGTGCGTTAAATATATAAGCTACCTTACCTTTTTGAGTAATTTCAAAAATGATTGCATCTACATCATATCTGGGTGGCATATGCTCAACATAACTTTTTATTTTATCTTATGCTTTACATTTCTTACTACTACATAAAATTATCAATAAGTTTTTCTCAACAATCTTACAATGCATATTATTGTGAAGATGTGTGAGACAATAGTATATTACATAAAAATAGTAAAATAGAAGCATATAACATACGAGTGTGTTTTTAGGAGTATGTAATTGTATTACAACTTGTGAACTATACCTTTTCTACGATTACATTTAAATAAATTACAAATTTTGTATATACCTTATCATATTTTGCCATTGATTTTTGGGGGTAATAAATTATTCGGATCATTTGCTGATTGTTCCAGAATAGCTGGAGATCTTACAGTAAATTTAATATTTAATTGACATTACTAAAAATTTATTTATTTTGACATTTTGTATTTTCCAATATATGTAATACCACCAACATACCGGGTCACAACTGAAACAGGCGATGTCTTGTTTATTTATTAATAAACTCGCCGATGTCTTGTTTATTTATGTATATTGTTTAATAAATTCTTTATTACTTAGAATTACAAGATCCTACTTTACCGCTGTAAACTTCTAATATATCATTTCTGGTTTAACCGTAAATAACATCAATTCTTTTTTTAATGGAACACCCGGTATATTTTTGCAATTTTTGGTTTACTACTTGATTTAATATATAAATCCAAATTTTCTGAGGGTTTGATAACATAACCTCTTTTTGAAAAAAAAATTATTTTACTTAATAATTTATAGCAACAATATCTAAATAGATTAGGAAACTTTCCACATTATTCAAAATAGAGTGATTTGTGCGCTTTTATAAATGACATAACTAATCTAAAAATAAACAGTTGACAAACGTTCAGTCGTTACTAATAGATATATTTTGTTTTAAGGAGCAAGGTGCCGAGAAGCATGATCTACGTGGTCACTGGTGCATAAATAAATTTAAATATTCCCGAATTCGTAAAGTGTTTTAGCACACGCCCTGTACGCAATTAATACAGATAGCAATACTTTTTCGGCAGTAAAAACACATTGCTGCCAATAGAGGTGTAGCTCTCAAAAGATTGTGACTTTGTATTTTAATTAATTTCATATTAGTGGAGAATTGATTAGAAAAGAACAATCTATTCGGCTATTGGATTAGATTTTTGATTATTTGACATAACAAACACCTTTATTTATGACTATTCATCAATATAAAATATAGTTTTTTTAAATGTCAATTGTAAGGAAAAAATGATGACTAAAAAAACTAATTTGATAGCAGAATAGTTTAAACCTTTATTTATATGTATACGAATGCAATTTTCTTAATTTTAATTAATAAATACACAATCGTTTGGGACAAGAGAGTCAAAAACGCCTGTTTAGTCGTGTCTTAATCGATTTTTATTTGAATTATTATTTTAATCAACACTTTCATGTATTTTTTTAGCACAAAACACTACAAGAAATATATTAATATTTCAACCATAGCAGAATTACCTTTTTTTTTGTTAAATATTAGATGTTGGAATCACTGACTGTAAGGTACAAATGGCGGATTGGGTGTATTATTTTTATATGATTTGTTGTAAAAAAATATTAGTACATAGTGTAAGGAAGGTGCTGAAATACTATAAAAAGGTTTGAATTGAGATAATTTAGTTGCTATATATACGACAACAAAAAAGAGAACATTTATGTTGCAGCAAGAAATTGCTATGAGTTGAGTAACAATTGTTTTATATTGATGAGGTATGAGCGAAATTTTCGAATTTTCCATCAATGTTTTGACAGTGTTTAGTGGTTCTTAACATGTTTTATTTAAAAATAATATATAAAAGAATAAATAATATTTTTATATTATTATAATATGACACAAAATCCTTCTATCAATATAACTTTGGGTGTGAAATATCTAATGGCGCGTTAGAAGGAAAGTTGCCATCTTTACCTTTGTAATTATTCACGATCAATAGCATGAAGTTTGTACAGAAAACACAATGTTTATACTAATAAACGTGTCTAGTGTACATTTATTTCGAATGAAGTAATGGCGTAGTAATTATTTAATAATTATAATATTCTAATTACAACTTGGGCTCCATATAAAAATTTAAATTTTAAATAAATATTATTTATAATATTTGAATGACATCGGTCGCCGCCAAAAATTTCCGTGTGTATTGTGCTAGCATAGAATTGACATACACACAACTGTGTATGTGTAAGCATATCATGTATTGAATGTGTCAAAATTTGACTTTGACGTGGTTGTAGAACATAAAACCAATGCCAATGAGATACCTCCGTAGCTCAATTGGTAGAGCAATGGACATGAAATTTATAGGGTGTGGGTTTGATCCCCACCGTAGGTAAATTTTTGAAACATTTATTTCAAATGTAGTAATGGCATAGTCATTATTTAATAATTATAATAATCTAATTTCAACTCAGGATCCATTTAAAAATTTAAATTGTAAATAATTATTATTTATAATATTTGTATTTTGTCAGTTAAGATACTGTCGATATCACTATGTTTACCTACGCAGAAAAGTTAACAGTAATCAAATTGCAGTACTAAGATAAAATAAATAAATGCAAAGAATTAGTTAGACTAGAAAGCATTTACATAAAACAAGTCTTTTGAAATTTTAATTTACCTTTTAATTTATCCCTAAATTAAAAGGTAAATTAAAATTTCAATCGGAAAAATTTTTTTTTTTTTAAATTTCATAGAATTGGACGATTAAAAGTAGACCTATATATATATATATATATATATACATATATATATATATATATATATTTACATATATATATTTATTTATGCCACAATAGTGGACAATCTCAATAGAAGTAAACTTTTCTTTACTAATGATCATTTTGATTTATTTTTTACTATACGCAACTTCATTGTAACGAATAAAGCAGTTTTTATCACAAAATTATTGCCGTGACATTTTTTGAAGAATTTTCGAAAATAGTTTTATTTGTTATTTCTTTTGTATTCACAATTTACTTTTACATTTTTAATTGTTTTTAACCTATTATTTTTTATAAAACGTTTTATATGTATTTTGCAAATTTATTTGTAAATTATTGCGACATTATGTATCACAAACGTAATTTTGCAATATTTTATTATAAAAACACAATTTTTGATATGTTTGCAATTTTTCAATATTATTTATTTGCTTTATTTCTAATTATTGTTTTTATTTTGCTACATTTCACAAATATTTATTGACATAACCTAACATTTTGCAAACATTTCACGAATTTTTACAAACATTTCATCTAATATTATCAATAGTTTTTGACATTTTATCAATATTTCTTATCACGTCTTTTAATGTTATTTTGAAATATTGCATTATTTTTCGTTTTATTTTTATTATTATAATACTTTTTATAGATTATTTACTTCATGAAAGAAGATTCCTATTCAAAATTTATTTTAAACTCAAATATTGTTATTAATAACAAAATTTTTAAATCCCAACTTCATAATTTTCAATACACCGACCTATATTAAAGAAATCACTTCGTTAAATAAAAATATCGTTAAATTATCCATTAGCACTATAATTAATAATGTTTGGTAATGAATAATATTTTGGTTTAATTTTAAATTTGATAATGGTGTAATTGAAAAACATAATATATGTCATAGAAAATTTCAAATGTATTAGTTCCTGGTCTATATGTATTCCTACTACCTTGAAGACCTAGATTTGTCAAAATCATCATTTTTTTAAATTTAGTTATTAGTATTGTCCCAGTAATACAGCACAAGTATTCGTTCTTAAATAAAGCCCTATGTACATATACACACAAGCACAAACCTCATGCATATTTACTATCTATGTATACCTGTGCAATACTAACATCGGCCAAATGTAAAAAATTCATAGAACCTGTATGAACGAAACATCCCATATGAGCCGCATGCATTTCACGACCACCGGCCAACACATAGCGTGTGGAAATTCCATCTATTTTAACGAGCCCTTTCCGCGGCTGTTCCAGCTAATTCCATTTTTTTGCAAAATGAAAAAGATCCAATTATTAATGACACGTAGCGAGCTCGCGCTTGACCCTGCTATATATAAATTCTTGACATTGCCCTTGAGCCTTGATCTAGATAAATAAATAAAATTCATTAACAATATAAAATCATAAGTGTAAATGATCAGTTTGTATAAAAAATTTGTTCGTTTTTGCCGAAATTGCTACACTTGTTTGTTCTGACCCAATTCTAGGCCGCGTGACCTAATATTAATATGTACCATACATTTCTGTACATTCGCTCAATATTCAATTTTGTTATACTGTTTCTGATTTTAAATATTACGCAGTATTTTGCATTCATTAAATCAATTAAAATCCGTCCAGGGACCGCAAATATTATCAAATCTGTTTTATTTTTAATAAAAATATTTCATAATTATTTTATTGCTTTTATATTATTTTATTATCGATTTGGATATATTATAAATATTATTTTCCAATGTAATATATAGTAATAAATATGTTCATTGTCATTTTGGTTGAAGTTCTGACATTTTTATTGATATATCAGAAGCTACATAATATCTTAAAAATAAATTGGCAAAACTAGTTTAGACAAAACGAAAAGCAAAAATTATTCTAAAACTACATATATTATATTAATCAAAGTTTTATATAGGCAATATATGCCGACTTTATTTATAATATTTTGGTCAGAGAAGGATTATCATATCAGCTGCTATGTTTAACGCAAGATATTTATTTATGAAGTAAAACTTCAAAGAACGCGACTTTTCACGGTCAAATTTAGCGTCACGCGGATGTATCTCAATTTTACTTATTGATTCTATGTGGAGTGGAATTGAGATGAAACAACATACAAACAAATCGAATTTGGCACGTTAATTAATAATATTTTAGATAGTCAGATTAGTCAGATAGTCAGATTAGTCAGATACATAACGTCATATCAATGCACGGTGGCGTAACGCTTGAAAGACCGTCTACGATGCTACTGGTTCTGGCTTTGTTTCCCGTAATTTTTTTTTATTACGTTGAAAGTTTTACTTTTGCTGTGTGGTTCTAGCACACTTACATTTTTTTAATAAAAAATTTACAATGATCGCCATTAATTTTTATTTAATAACAAAAAATAGCAATAACACTAATTATATCAAAGTTTTGACCATCTATATATTGTTTCAAAACATTTAGAAAAACGCTATAAAAATACATAAATCGTATATAGAAGTAAATATTTAGATGACACAATAAAAAATGCTTACCTGTTTAAGAATTAAATAAAATATAAGGAAAAAAATCCAAACATTTTTGAAAATAGGAAAGTATTAAAACATTTATGAAAATATCTCTATTATTGCATTTATACAAAAATATGTAATACCCTTTTCATTGAATATAAGATGTTAAAAATGGTGGTCAAGTGCAATTTCTTTGGTGTTTACACTGTGTGACTATAGTATGATTATCTTATGACTTTACTTATTACATAGAAAATCACATTGATGTTTAAAATACAATATTGAGTTTATACTACATTTGTACTATTTTCATGGGTAGTTTAAACTGAATATTGCATTTTAAACGTTTGTGTGGTTTTCTATATGGTATTATAATAAGCAAAGTCATAAATTAATCATAAAATCGTTACAAACACGACTTATAGGATAATTGATATACAGGGTGGCGGAGACAAAATGACCTCGTATGAATATAGGACGCCATACCTTTTAAGTTTTATTGTAATACAAACGAAAAGTAATCATGACAAAGAATGTTTTATAAATCTCGATGTTTCACGGTGAGGCATTCCTGGAGACGTTTAAGGTCTACATTCTCAGGTATTACCACAGTTGCAACACTTGTAGCGGGGTTCTTTCTGACAACATTGCTTTGTTGACAAATATGTTCATCTTGCTTAGAAATCAAGAGGTTGTTTGCGAGAGTTCTACGTGAAGCGAGGTTGACATGTTTTTGGAAGGTACACATAGTGGCTGTAAAAACTATTACAAAAACGAGCCTCTACGGCTAACGAACGATGTTGTGCATTTTGGAAACACAACTTACTAAACCTTCCAGCTTAGGCTACATAATCCATCTCTTTTACAAATGTGGTTATGTGGTCTTTGCCATCGTATTTAATTTTGAATTTATACTAGACAAAAAGACTGAATATACAAATATGATAAAATCAGGAATATTTAAGTTTTGGAATATTATTTAAAGTTTTAGACGTAGAGCTAGCGGCCAGAAAGGTAATATGATAAACGCGAATGATGAATGACGATGACACCTGCTTACAACCTGTGCCTAAAACATATCAAACTCCTAGCGATATGTTCCATGGCACGAGGCAAAACATTTTTAGCCTTTATATTTCAAAACCTAGTATCCGGGTACTATTTTGGTTTGAACCTCATTTTAATATTTTTGTATATCTATGAGTATGTATACAATTTTTGTAGCTTTCTAAAAAAATTTTATTGTTATTGAAATAGACTATTGTTAAAAAGAAGTTGCAAATATGAAACTTATATATAATTATATCATATTAGCCATTTCTTCAATTTTCAACAAGACCCGTACAAAATAATTAAAAGTAATAAAAATTCTATAAATTCCGATAGTTAATTCAAATAGTTACTTATTTAGTATAATTTGAACAACTCTATTTTCATGCGCAATCATAAAGCTAATTATAATCCAGAATAATATCTATGCACCCTGAAGTGCACACTTGGAATAAATTAAAATGATTAATTATACTTTTCGTTGGTTCGTTAAATCTAATAATAATGAAAATAAAATATTGGTGAAATTAGTTTTTTTATAGCACAATGCATTTTCTGCATTAGTAGACACACATATAAAAAATCACGATTTTAATATGTTAAACATCTGCGAGCCCAAGTTTGCCCATATTTATATTACACGAACCAGTCATAGTGCTAAACTTATTTTAAGTTTGATTTGTGTGTGTTTATAACATAATGTACTTAAAACGCATGCTAATGTAAACTGTACACGATGATGAAGGCTTTTAAGCACTTCCTCACAAAAAATTATAAATATCATTTAAATTGAAAAATTCTAAATGTATTAAATTACATGTTTAGCTTCTCCACCAATTATAAATATAATGTAAATTTTACAATAAATAATTACATGCATGCATTTCATTTAGGTAGCGATACATTTTTTATAGTAAGTGTTAAGTAATAAAACAAATATTTTTTATATTAAATAATTTATTAAATAATTATATAAAAACTTGATTAAAATTTAAAACAATTTTACTTTTCTAACTGAATTTGATTTTTCTTTTAATTTTTATGTATATATTTAATATATCAGAATAATAATAAATGTTTTGTAAAATCGGTTCAAGACTTTTATAAAATGCAATTATTATAAAAGGATTTGCGTGAATCATATTAAAGTCATCTTATCAAATAATATACACGTTTATTACATGCTTCATTGCAATAATAACTATGATATAACATTAAATGTATTCAACATGGTTTATGGTAATCAAATTTATTACTCATTCATCATCAGTTATAACTTTACATGATTGTTTACTACAATAATTAATTTTTAGGTTTTGAAGCATAGTTATATGCTGCATTTATTATTTAATTGTTCTCTGACCGGATTTGTTTTTTCGGCATCGGCAGTGGGTAGAAATAGAGAAACCGGTCATTGAAAAATAAAATAATTAATACAGCATATTATAAGACTATACTTCATAACGTCAACTAAAAAAAAAAAAAAATATATATATATATATATATATATATATATACAAGATCAAAAACCAAATTAAACAATAATTAATGTTAGTTTTTGTTTTGTTTTAGGTAAGTCTTCCATAGTATCCTAGAGTGTTCTGATATCATATTAGTAAGTAATATTTAATATTACATTATTATTTCTTTTAAATTGATAAGCTTCTTAACGGCGACAGGTTGTCTGAAGTTGTAACATGTTATAGAAGCGAAGCTTGTGGTTCAAATTGTAACAATTTCCAGCACATGGGAATTGAACTTTATAGCATAATCAAACTTAGTGCAAGACGTATTGCTTGATGGGCCATGAACATTAGTTTAACAACCTACGTAATATTTGCTCCATTATTAGTTAGCGTACTTAATTCCTCGACAAACCTAAATGATACCTTGTAAGGTTATATTAGAAATGACAGACGTTTTCACAAATCTGTTCAAATTGATCAATTAATATTATATCTTGTAATTAATATTGACAAATCTGTGCACAATGCGGAATATAAAACTATCTGCCAAAGCAATTGGAATTGTAATGCAAGTAAGTAAATTGTTTGGAATAATTGCTGATTGTAGTAATAATGGGTTTGGCCATTAGCCCAAGTCTCATGTTTATGAATCAATAAAATTGAATGGAATCTATTAAGAATGTTGTTCTTTTAACTAAATGTTGCGATGTAATTTTCTTCACGGAAACATTAGTGATTTTATTTTCAAAAGTATTTATATAGATTCAAAGCTAGTTTTATTTAGCATTATATGAGATTTTCTCATAAAAACAATTTAATAACTTATCGAAAGCGATAATAACAAAATAATTAACTATCTCAATCATTTGTTTTTTACGAAATATGTATTTGATCTAGTGAAATTTTTAATCAAACTAAATGATTATATAGAGTGAGCAATAATAATTGATGTACATTATTAGTCAAATAAATATGCATTGCAGTAGTTCAGATATTATAATAAAATCTACCAAAGAGATTTTTTTAAATAAATTAAAACAATTTTCTTGCTTAAACATTATCATAAAGTCATATTGGTATAAATTGGTGTAAACAGGTTATATACTAACATTGTCACTAAATTATTCTTCATATAACAAAATTTATTATTTAATTTAGTCAGTAGGATGGTTTTGACCGTAACTATGTGGTACGTACTTAATTATAACAAATAAAACAATTTACAAAGTTTTTATCACCAACATATTTATTGAATAACAATATACGAACAACTTAAGTTTTGACCTACGATATTTAAACGTGATAATCACTGTCACAGGTCGAAACTTAAGTCGTTTGTATATTGATTTTCAATTAATATTTTTGTAATAAAAACTTTGTAAATTGTTCTATTGGTTATTTACTTTAATAGAATTTAAATTTTATTTTTGCTTACAATTTGAACCACTTGATAGGCTAATAGGATATTAAAACATGTAATTAATACATAACATTTAATAACATATCCCCACTAATAATATAAAAGTAAACGTAAAATACACCAATTTTGATTTATTTTTATATTGGTATTAATTTTGTCATCTGAATTTCCTCAAATTAAAAAAAATTAAATGAGTTACTCATTATATAAACCACTAAAATATAGAAGACAGAAGTTAATTAACAGATTATAAGATGTCATCAAATTT
This sequence comes from Tachinus sp. AB-2021, assembly GCA_030264575.1. Taxonomy (NCBI): domain Eukaryota; kingdom Metazoa; phylum Arthropoda; class Insecta; order Coleoptera; family Staphylinidae; genus Tachinus; species Tachinus sp. AB-2021. Next base: position 20,184 of record JARJEC010141245.1, on the reverse strand, counting down.
AAAACGTATTTCAAGTTATGAAGTGCCAAGTATATTGAATTCTCTATTCGATTTATATATTGGCAATAACACTAACAACCATATATTATATGACATTCTATTAACTTTTGAACATATTCTATACTTAAAATTGAAATTAATATGAATATTGTGTCGTTTTGTAAAAATTAGTGCATTTTTTTAAGGATAAAATTTTTAACTAAAAATTAGTGCCGGGTTCTATTGGTTTATGGAATACATTGCTGATGTGTTTTTTATTTTATATCAATCACTAAATGCTGTTAAATCTAATACTTTATTACTAGTAAAGGGATTACTTCAAGGATTCATCTCAATACGTTTATTATTTTAAATTTATATAAATGCCGTCAGATTTGTCAATGAACGTTTGAACTAGTAAAATAACAACCAGCGGAAAAGTCGAATGACAAAGCATAATCGATTGCTGGTTTATTGTTAAACTAAAATTAAATATTAATAAAACAGAAAATTTACTTTTATTGCGATCAAATGATTCAGTTTTAGATGCTGACATTGCTAGTCTTACTTAGGAATGCAGAGTAAATTGAAACTTACGTTTTAATTTAGTCACGATTACTGGTGCACAGACTGTTGTAAACTAAATTGCAGTTCCTGGCCGATACACCGACCAACTATAAAAACATACAATTCTTACTTTGGATTTTTTTTTTAATTTGACAAACCTGATATTTTTTCAAAATCGAAAAGATTATTATTAACAAATATAATATATTGCTAATAAATTTTTTAAATAAAATATAAAATACAAACACGCTAGTTACTGATGCTCCAGAAGGGATACGTTGTAGCGGCTTGATATTAATATTACGGAAAACTGTCAATGCCATGTCTCGCAGTTTTTTTTAAACCACTCCGTAATCTTTAACTGCAGATTTAATATACAATTTGTTCCAATGAAATCTTTTTGAATTTATCATTAATCCAATGTTTTTGTTGTGCCGAATGCTGCCCTACTGTTCTATGCAAATATATTGAAGTGCCCTGTATACATTGTAACATACTTATACTGACTTTTCGTATACTAACTAATTATATGTAAATTAATTATTTTAGAATTTATGTTATTATTATCAACCATATTACCATGAACAATATTTATTTATTAATAAAAGTTGAAATATTTTTGCTTAATCTAACCTTTACTTTCTTTTTTAATTGACGACTAGTTTCAACGTTTATGAGTCATTATTATTACTAGTTTTGACGTTTATACTTTATTATCAAGAATCAAATGTAACTTCTCAATAATCGCCGAAACTGGTCGTTAATTAAATTATTTTAAATAATGGAGGTGTAATGAAATTTTTTGAACCGTTATTATTGTTCGCTTTAAATTATCGCAATGAAGCTCATTATTCCTAGTTATTTATATTTTCAACACATTTTTATTTCATAAGTATTGCGCGACTATGAAACACAACGCACTGATAAGGATCAATTATACAAACAAATTCTAGTTTATAAAAGCTGGAGGTCGTCTGATCGATCAAACGATATTGAGTAGCGAAAAGCGGCTATTTATTGTTATTGTGAATGCATTTACGTAAACACGTGCAGTAAAAACCCTGAATTCACAAAAAGCAATAACGAAATAATTATAAGACGCGGATACCAATTTATGGATAGTATGCTGCTTCTGTGACAATGCTTTCCGTCACAGTCAGGGCCACTAGAGCCCTTAATTTGCAATTCAAATGTCGATAGACTTGTTTTATACTGTAATCGTTACTGACACCTGTAACCGACAAATTAAACTACATAGGGAATTACACATAGTTCATTTATTACGTTTGTCATGAACTTATTGGCATACGTTAATTTAATGTAATCAGCTTGAAACATCCCGACATGACCACTGGCCTTACACAAAGTAAATTTAATTTGGACTAATTCCTTTGTACGTTACGAAATGTACAACGCTCATGATAGACTTGGTCAATGATTTGAATTCAATTCAACTTGGAAAATTTAAAACTATTATCTCTATTTGACGCGGAAAGCTATTGTGGCTGAAGTAATGAGTTTGTAAATTGGATCGATTTGAAATTTTAATTCAGAAGTTTCATTCGGTCTGCCGTGACAGGCCTAAAGTGTAACTCGTAACTTTTTTAACAAGATTTAATTGCTAATGCCTGTCTGTCAGTCCAGAAGCTTTTTAAGTCTCTTAACGAATTAGAAAAACCGCTCGGGATGCATAAGCGTTAAATCACCAACAAAACAACAATGGAATTAAAAATGAACACAGAGGTACTATTGAGACCATTTAATTTTAGATTATCATACTAAAATAAAAATGTATAAAATGGATTTCAAGTTTCCATAAATTGAATTGAATACGCAAATGTTTAGTTTATAATCTGTATATAGTGCATTGCAAACGTGAACATTAAAAATTAAATTAAACATAATAATTGAAATGACAACTTACAGTATAAATATTTCGGTTAACGTAATAAAATTATTTTATGAAATAAGCAAACAGCTTCAAGTATACGACGATTTTTCATATTTAACCATCTAAGTTCGATCATTTAATGTGATATGCGATTGAACTTTCTTATACCATACGGGCTGTAATACTATCAAGAGATTAAAAAAAATATAGGGAAATAAAATGTGAAACTAGGGAGAATTAATGTTTCGCATAGCATAAGAGCATAATATCTAGATGGATAGATATTATTCTGTTATTATTTTTCAATATTGAATTTAAGTCTATGCAACCAACATTACCATCATATTAGTATGTAAATAGTTTAACCGATTGCAGGAATTACATATACTAAACGCGAATACAAGAAATTACAGTGTGTCTGCATTTAATGCATCATTAATCCATCCATTTAGTGGGTAGTTTTGGTAGATTAATATGACAATACATATATTTATGTTAATCTAACTTCAGTATTTTGCAGCAATACTTCTGCTATTTGTATTTAGTTGAATTGAATTAACATGAATTGAATGTACACAGGATATAAAATAATAGCAATTTAAAATGATTGATAAACAATATATGAGGACTTACGTTTCGAGCTATGAGGGCTATTATCAAGTCACTTGACAATAGTACTTCATGCCACGTAGTAACGGTCAAATTCATCATAGTGATTAATTTTAATGTTATTGATAAAAACTATAAAAATTATAACAAAATATGTGTGAAACTTGATAAAATAATCTAATGTGTGATATTATGATAAATAAATAGTTATTATGAAATAGATAAAACATAATAAAAAAAAATTTTAATTGTAATAAACGAATTTCTAGTCAATTATATTGATTTTTCCTTTTATTCATTTTTGATGGGGAACGCGCCAAGAATTTGATGAAGTATATATCTAATCACCGCGATATTTTTCTTAGATTACATTTCAGATAGGTTAGATAGTAAACAGGATTGTTACAACAATGGGGTTAGTGACTAAAAAAAATGTTACATGAACTAAATTGAATTTGTGGCAGATCGATTGCACGTTATACGTTACGAGCAATGTGGTTAACTCGACAAAGAGTATTATTAGTAGAGATCTAATTATTTATTAACCAAATCTTTTGCAAATCAATATTTATTCTAGATAATAAATAATGATTATGATAAATGGAAAAATAAAAAGCAATAAATAGAATATGAGTTTTAGTTTTACATTTCTTACTTAAATTAATCAGTGTCTCAAATGTCGTGAAAATTAGAGATACAAATACCCAATTATCAAAGCCATCACTTGAACCAATTATTTCGTATGCATTGAATAATCTAGTATTGACGTTTACTTTACAACCAACTTTATACGCAAATATAATTATAAAAATTTAATGATATTACTTACGGCGCTAGTGTGTGGTAATATTACCGCACAACTGGTTAATTTTGACAATAAAATCTTAGTATAATAAGCAAATTATTATATATCATTATTATAGCAAAAAATCATATTTAAAAATATAAACTAATATAAAACAAAAAAACAAAAATAATAAAATAATTTGTCAATAAATTATAATAGTGAAATCAGCATGAGTAGATGAAATGTTGCTATCTTTAGCTACATTTTCAGTTACAAACTGTTGGGTAGACATATACGGAAGGCTATTAATTCAAGACGGATGGTGATAAAGCTTTCTGAGGGTTAATTAAAAAAATGTTGGCTTGATTATTTTATGTAAATATCGTTGACGTTTAAAATATTTCTTTAATGCATTATTTAATTTTTGAGAAAAATTAGCAACACCAGAAATTAATCACATCTGGAAATTCAACCTGAATTATAGTATATTACGTAACAACAGTTGTAAATGGCATTGCATACGAGTGAAACGTTACTCTACGAACCGTGTAGCGGCGAGTAGTGTAAGTTTTCAGGAGTACATACTCGACATACAAATCGAATTAAGTATTATACTTATACAGCAGAAAATCACTAATTTTACTAACATTTTGCTTTTAGCTAAAAATGTCAACATTTTATACCGGGTGACCCAATCCATAGGTAAGGTTATCTTATTTTGGTATCTATGAAGCTAGACAAATAAAATGCATACATGAAAAATGAAATTTATTGTGATATTTCTAAAGTCTTTATCACTTTCGGTTGTTCCGTAAACGACGCAATCTAGTGAATTTTAAATAAAACCATATACTTTTTTGTTGTTTTGAATTAACTTGACAATTTAAATACAAAAAAAATTGTTTTTAGATTTAGGTCTTTATGAATCGGTTAAAATGGTTCAAAATTGATCAAAAATTATTTTAAAAAAATATGTTGATGTTGCGTTAATGGCGCGCTCCGCAGAGTTACAAAGCACGCGTAGATTTTTGGAAAGTCAATTTTCTCAAATGGAAATTATAAGTGACTTGTTACTATTCGAAAAAAAATTTCTGCTTGATATGATACCACATTTGCAAAAAAAACTAAAGTAAATGTCAATTTTTAATTAATCAAAAAACATTATCTTTTTGTGCTAATAATAAAAAATATTGACTATTGTAATTAGATTGTAATTTATTGACTAATTGTTTTATTACTTTTATTTTTTGTTTTATCTATAGCTTATATTTTTAAAAGATTATATAATTTCTCGGCATAATAATGATATCCAACATTTATTTCTTATCTTAATCTTATTATTATAATAAGGTTGTAAATAATTGTCATTTATATTTAATTTGTTTCTCATTTTAATTTACTAAGATTTTATTGCCAAAATTAAATAGTAGGCACAACTGCTTACTTACGGTGCCAGTGTGCTGTAATATTACACACACTAGCACCGTAAGTAATGTCATTTGTAAAATTATATCTACGTATGAAGTTGCCTGTAGAGTAAACGTAAATGTTGGTAGTAGTCGTAGATAAAGTTGTTAACGTGCATGTAGCATTTAGACAGTACTTAAGACATACAGTTTTTTCTATCCGAAATACCCTACCTTATTTAGTTAAGGTGTTCTTAATACACTTCTGATAAACCAGAAAAAGTCAACTCTCAAAGTAAGGACTGCCCGGATTTGTTGAAGTTTTAATTATGATTGTGATAATTGTATTGGATAATGGCATCTATTATAAATTCCAAATAAAAATTATGTAAGAATAAAAATATTGCCAGAATGTAGTTCGTTCGAGCATTACTTTTGATGAGTTGTGCCAACTATTACAAATAAAAATCATCAAGTTAATTTTAGCATTATTTCTGACTAGACTGACTCACTAACATAAAATTTCTAATAGCCAAAATAGTAAAAATTAATTATAATCTTTTTACTGACCTTTTTAATCACTCAAAGATCTAACAATCTTTCTTGGATTATATTATTTCAATTAGTTATGATCTTTTGACTGACCTTCTTAATCATTCGAAAATCTAAAAATCTTTTTGAATTATTTTTTAATAATTTTTTGAGTTTAATAAGAAGTGGGAGTTGTTCAACCTTTTTGATGTTCAGTGCAACATTTTAATTGTAAAAAGCGTATTGAAGCATAAGATATAGTTAAATACATAATTTGTGTACAATATATTTATTAGTAAAAAATAATTATGGGACTAAACAGGAAATTCATTGCGGCTTCATTTGCGTGTGCACCACATTAAAACTTGATGCGGATTGGACGACCACAGTATAGATTGTAATTTGTTATGTAAATTATAGTAGGATCTTCTGATTGTTCTCTTGTTCTCATTGAATCATTAAAATTATTGATTTGTAAGATTTTAAGAATAAAAAAATGTGCAATCTAATTGTCTTTATAAGCACTTTGATTTTTGGCATTTTTAATAAGTTCAAAATGTAATCCATTCAAGTATAGCTACACTTTATATGTTTCTGATTTAAAGGCTACATGCAATAGAGTAGTAGTGGCTAATTTGTTTGATTTAACCTCTAACTTTCTTTATGCATAGCGATTTGGATCTCCATTTTTTAAAGGCTAAGTTTCAGAATTTGATTGAATTTCTACGTTCTTGTTTAGGGTATGATTTTTGAACACAATATTTTTGATTTTATAGCTCATTGATCTTTTCTAAAATTATTGCTAGATTTTGTTTTTTAAATTTTTAATAAGATGTTTATAGAGAGGTAAGTTATTCTCTCAGTTTCTCACTATTTGAACAAAACAGATCGTGTACCTCAGTTTTTTAACAAAAAGTTTCTTAAAATACAAGCTTTTGAGTTTTTGCATACGACTGTAATTTGCATTACAATTCAAAATTTCTATTAAATAAAGCAACTTTTCTTTGCATACTCATATTAACTTGTTATTTTTCTAATTGCTTTATTGTGTTGTTCTACTTTCATTTAATAATATGTACTTTATTTTACGAACGGTTTATATAACAATATTATATCTAAGTACATACATAGCATAAAATTAAATGACCATTTAATCAACGCTACACTATTTTACCATTTCTTAAATATTCAAAAAGTTGCAATTATATATTCGCGATCTTGTATTATTGAATTGAAATGAAAATATTAGAGTTTTTACATTTTTTATTTAGAGATCTACAAATTTTGTTTTTGAGATCTACAAATATAATTTCTTACTACAAGGCAGAAAGTAAATTTAGTTTAATAATTAAAATAAATCAAGTAAGTATACAGAAAAACAATTTACTGCAAAACAATCTACAAACCTTAACTATTTTTCAAAATACTTTCTTGCATTTTGTAGGCATTTATCAGTGCGTGGCACAAGTTTTTGTATGCATTTTTCATAAACGATTGCCGCCTGTATCATCAACCATGTGGTAACTTGTTTTTTCAGCTTATTATCATTGTTGACCAGCCAGAAGAAATGTCACGGCAAAAAGAGACCATCACCTTGCCCCAGCGACTAGGGGCAAGGTGACGGCTGTAAGAAGGATGGCCTAACAGAACCAAGCTGTAGTCATATAAGAGTTGTCTAGTCACATTTACAGTGTGAGGTCGGGCATTGTCATGAATTAATACGACACAGTTTAACAACATCCCTCTGCGCTTATTCTTAGTTTTGCATAACGCAGTTTCTTAAGCGTCAAAACATTTGCATTGATTAATTTTACAAGCGGCGGTATTTTCAATCAGCGCCGTCATTTTAAAGAAGTACTACAAATCAACAAAACACACAACGAGCTCAAAATGGAGTCTCTTCTTCTCCTCTAATCAGAGCATTTGCCACGTATGCACGCAACCACGAACCCTAGAATTCTTTCTGAATATGCCTCGTATTTTTTATTAGAATGTAAGAAATGCAAATATTTTTATACTGGTTTGGTACGTTGCATGGTAAACTGACGGTGTGGTTATATCCGTAAAAATGTATGGATCATACAGCAAAAATAATCTATAAATGTATTATTATGCATTTTTCATATTATATTGTTTGTAAAAAAATGGTTTTTTATATGAAACATCTAACGGCATTAGAACAGTTGCCACAAAGATGACTTTGTGATTATGCAAAATTAACAGCATAAAGTTTACACAGAAAACACTCTACATTAGTGTTAAAAAAAGATCATTATTGACTAGATTTTTGGCCAATATTTTAACTATTTTATATATATTTTTACTAGAAGCTGAAAATATGTACTTGAACTTTAAGACACAAAAATTATAAATTAAAAATTGCAAATTTGCCTTGTTTATAACGGTACTATATAAATGAAATTTGGATATATGAAAAACAATCCCGCTCGCTCTCGACGCAACGGTAGATTCAATAACAATATTAAAAGGGTTATGAGGAAATGTTTGTAATTTACAAAAATAATAATATAAATTGTATAGGTTTAGTTTCATTTTTCTGATTTGTTGCCAGCATCTTGCTCCACTATGCGTCGTCCCTAAACTTTTTTTGTCTAGCTGGGCATGATACATTAAATAACTGCTAATGTATTTTAATTAATACTGCATTTAGCTAAAATTTCCGTTCCAATATTATTTTCGTTTTAGTAAACTTTAAGGCACGTACATCTGCATTAGAATTATTAGAAACAAGATGTTATTGAATGCCGGTCAAGATGGCATTAATCAAGTCGCGATATAACTGCTACAAACTCGGTTCCAACTAGTTTTCAGTCGTGCAATTAATAGTTCTTGATGCTGATTAATTAAAACTCAACCCGTCTATTATTACTATATTACTATAATGTACAATTTACATTTATATAATAACAATATAATATAAAGAAATACTGATTGAGCATTACATTCATGTTTTATAATCGTGTTAATCAATTGTATATTTTTATTAATTGGGACAATTTTGATATCTTTTATGTGTATGATTAGCGTGTAGACATTAAAATAACTGTTTATATGGATTACACCAAAACCGTTTAACTGGATTAATGTAGAGTTATTGACATAGAACTTGAAACATATTATTTGCAGCAGGTTAATTGTACCCGTCTATTTTAATTAGTTATTTGCGTGCTTACATCGTTTACTACAAATTAGGGCACAGTAAAGTTGCATTTAAAATTTCATCGAAAACCTTGTACACATGTAAATTGATTAAGTGTTCAATTTGATTTATGGATATTTGCATAAATAATTTTATACTTGGTAAATAATAATAATAGATAAGATAATATTTCTTATCTGTTCCGCGCTAAGAAAGTTTAAATTTATTAGACGTGCAAATACCGATATATAACAAAAAGTTTCAAGAATCAGAAGTTGGGAGTTTCTTGGGATTAATTTTTCAATGGTAATCCTCACGCATCCTTCAACATCATTTATTTACGGTAGAAGCTAGCACCAGGCAGGCGTACTTGCTCGTCGAACTAATGAAATTTCAAGAATAGTTTTCTTCTTTTGCTTTGTGTCGACACATTTGAGACTAATAAATTAAAGCTATCAAATATTTATGTAAAATATTTACGTAAATACTGACAAATATTTTAAAAGAGCGTGCCATATTTAATTCATATTTATAAATTTGAGAATTTATGAATACAAATGTTTGTTCGAGAGTGAAAAAAAGTAAATATTATGCTGTCAGAACCAACTTGATTTCACAATAGAAATAAAAATATATAAAATATAATCGAAGGAGTTCGTGCAGTTTGTATTTATGCTTGTTTGGCTCCAATGATGTGGAAAAAATCAGTGTTTGCACTCGTTTGTGAACGCTGCTGAAATTTCTCGTTCAAACAACACGAGGGGATATATGTTCACTTGGATTTATAAGGATGCGGTGGATTACAAGCACTCTTATTTAATATATATTTATGTCCACAAAAAGGATCAAGTAGATTAGTTCTCTTTGGATAGAACAGAGTAACTGTGTGGTGGTGCTCTACTATTTCAACGTTGTGCTTGTTTCGGCAATTATCTAACAACTTTGAACAATTATAACAAATCAAGTAGTTTATAAAATTACGGTTATTATAATAATCATAAAATATCGTCTAATACATTCATACAATAAAAATAAAATAAAAATATGTATTAGCGGCAATTAACAAATATCATGATAAAATGTGAATAAGAACATTCAGTTGCAATATAGTACCTTTAACATCTTACCTAATAATAGTTCAATATAAAAATTATTAGAAGTAGTACATAATATAATTTTGCTGTAAAATTTTTAACGACCTAATATTTGAATTACGTGTCAATTAACCAATTTAACAACATCAGCTTTGAGTTTTAATTGTTTGCTATCTTCTGTCCGCGGCCCGACAATTTTAATAAAGAAACAATATAATAAGACTACAATTTTATATTATTTTTTAAATAAATAGTACTATATACCATGCTTTCACGAAATTTCCGTACATAGGACAAGCGTTTGTCTCTACTCGGTCGAGCGCAAAAATATCGTAATAAATTGATGGGATTATTGTTCAAGTTATTTAAACTAAAATGATTCTTTAAAATAAAATTCAAAATCTAATATGTAGGCAACTTCACCAAATAAAATAATTCTCTAAACTAAATTTAAAAATTTGATTTTGAAGTAGATTCAAATAAGTTGCTCCCCTCAAATGTCTATCGATAAAAAGGTCTAATTGTATTATTCCTATAAATACCTGTTCAAACTTAATATGTTTGCCATGTAACGAAAACGTGGATTAATTAAATTGTATTTTTAATTTTAGTTTATAGAATTATTTTATTTTGAGACATTTTATTTGATGGAGTTGCCTGTTGTGTTAAAGATTTTAAATTAATTTAAAGTATTTTTTAAATCAAAATAAAAATTTGATTTTTAATTTTAGTTTAAAGAAAAGAAATAACTTGAACAATAATCCCAATAATTTATTACGATATTTTTGCAACATTTAAATACATCGCGACACGCAAGTGGAATGTATCCGTCGGTCCCCGCTCTCGGCCGAGTAGAGCTGAACGCTTGTCCTATGTATGAAAATTCTGTGAATGCATGGTATATAGATATATTATTGTTTGTTTTTAATTTGTACATCATTGTCTAGTAAGCCGATGATTTATGATAATAACAATCTTCATTTCTTCTATAAAACAAAATACATATTGAAACACGATAAACAATAAACAAAATATAATTCTATGTAGGAAGAAAGAGGGAACAGTTCAAGTCAAAGCTTGATTTTCCACTGAATGCTTAACAATAATTGTTTAATTAAATAAACAAATATGAAAATTATGATATAATATTATTTTAAAATTATTTATATATAATTACTAAGTATATAATAATCAACTACATCAGAATTTACATCAAAGCTATAAAAAGCGTTGTGTAAAAGGAATTTCTTTATTTCGGACATAATATGCTAGTTTTGTTGTTGTCATCTTGGTGCCATTTTAATTATGAATTAACCGTCGTTTTTCTCTAAGCGAAAATATTGCTGTCTCCGCTTTCTCTTAATTGATACATAGGCAATGCTGGGAAATCATCTTTGTATGTTGGTCATTACAACATTTTGCTCAATTCCATTTTTTAAGACTTTGGCCTTTTAAATATACAGTTGTATCGTCAGCTAAAATTGTAGCATCAACATCAATATTAGGATTTGCATCAGATTCGGTGTTAGCGAATGATTAGCGTTAAAATTATCAAGTTGAATTTAAGCTTTACTACTTAAATTTTTGAAAAATCGTTAATAAAAATTAAATACAATAAAGCACCGATCCTTGTGGAACCACGCTTGTACCATGTTTGATATATTTGATGTATATGTAAAATAAGACATTAATAATCGATATACTCTTATATACGTATAATTTACGCAACAATATAAAAGAACACACATAGTCGAGCGATTTGCACAGGTCTTTAAAACAAGCAAGTAATACATTGGTTAATATTTTTTTGTTAATGACGCAATTATTAGATTTTTGATAGTTTTAACTGACACTTCATTTAGTTGGTAAATATCTACAATTTGCTCATTTTTAGATTTGCAGTTAGCTTTAATTTTTGCTGCAGGTAGGGCAGTTTTATATTGTATTTTTTAACTATTTCTTATTATAATTAACTATGGATTATTTTGTCCATTACATTTATTTTTTCAGGATTTTAGGTATATTTTCTTGACTTTCAAATTAGCAGTATTCCAAGTTATTCCAGTTTAATTATTACTTGATACAATTTTACGAGGCGGAAATACAGATTTTGAAGAATCCGATATCTCATTGAGAAACATTTTCATTTTTATATTTATGTCAATTGAGTCATATATACCGTATGGGGTTCAACTCACGATCATCTAAATAACTCTTTTATTTATCAAGATATTATGATGAATGATATTTTATGAAATAAAACAATTTACTAAGTTTTTTATCACGAATGTATTCTCTCGAATAAATTACTAGTTTTGCCTACAGTAGAGCCTTCTGCCGAAACTAATAATGTATTCGAGAGAATAAATTCGTGATAAAAAACATAGTAAATTGTTTTATTTCATAAGAATGGATTATCTGATAGTAACGGTCACTTCAATTAATTTTATAAAATGATATTTTAATCAAATGGGGCACTATTCCCCATTATTCTCACATACGAAAATGATTCTCCGAGTTTTGGTACTATCGAAAATAAAAATCAATTTTAAAGTTAATTGGAACACTTGTCATGTTTTTCATAAATTTAAAATCTCCTACCTATACTATAAATATTGCCAAAATTTGAGAAATTTTGCCGATTTAACCTCACATTTATTCAATTTTTTTAACTTATAGCTTTGAAATACAGTACTTCTAACTAACTTTGACTTAAAATATAAGCTTTAAATTATATGATAAGAGATCTAGACGCAAAGCTATGAACGTTTAAGTTGTTTGAAAGAACAAGCACTTGCAGTTTTGTTGCAACAGATGGCGGTTTAGGAATTAAAATATTATTATTTTCTGCTAAATCAAACACAATTTTATAATTATTTGATGTAAAGTTAAATTTTGTAAACTTAATTATGGTAAAGATAGTTTTTCTATTAAATATCTGCAACTGTCCAATGCTTTTTGCAGTTTTTGAATTCACAGTATTCACACTATATATAAAAATTAACATACGTCCGGAAAGCTAACTTCATTACATTTGCTATTCCATATTAGCTCTATCTAACGATAGAACCTTAAAACTAAACTAAATTTTGGTAAATTTGAATCTTATATTAAAAAGAAACTTAAATTTATTCATAAAACTAAAAAACATTTGTATTTATTTACAAGCAAGTGTAATGTTTTTTTTTATACAAATAAACTAATTTTTCCTAAACCTTCACTTACGTCAAGTAAACTAAAATAAACATATACAAAGTTAGAGGTTTCGTCTATACATAGCTTAAAATCATTCTGTTCTGTGATATTCTGGTTTACACTATTGGAGATATCATATAGCTTTGACATTTTTATAGTGTGTGTATATCTGTGTGTGCGCACGCGTGTGCGCGCGCGCACGTGTGTGTGTATTGGTATGTGTGCGCGCGCGTGTGTGTGCGCGCGAGTGTGTGTGCGTGTGTGCGTGTATGCGTGTGTGCGTGTGTGCGTCTGTGCGTGTGTGCGTGTGTGCGTGTGTGCGTGGGTGCGTGTGTGCGTGGGTGCGTGTTTGCGCGTGTGCGCGTGTGTGCGCGTGTGCGCGTGTGCGCGTGTGCGCGCGCGGATGTGTGTGTGTGTGTGTGTTAGGAACGCTTGCGTGGTTTGAAGAAGCGTCTAGCAGATACATTGCTCCCCGCATGGTTCGGTGGTTGGCTTAGTAGTTACATCGGTAGGATGAGTTAGGAGATAAATGGGTAGAAACTCCAGTGTATTTTAGATATTAAATTAAAATATACTATTATTTCCTTTTTATGGTTATAGGCCAACAAGTATTCACAACTTCATCTTTACGGTTTCTTGCAATTTTACATACAGTGAGAATTTCTCTATGATCAGAGAGACGAGTATTTACTACTATTGATTTTAAATTATTTTGGTATATGTTAGAAAATACATAATAATTGCAATTATCAAATCTTGTTTTGGAAGTAAATATGGTTTCTAGACCATAGCTATTTAAAAAGTCTACACTACTACATTTTTGTTTTTATCAACGCCATTAAAACATACATTTAAATCCACTGCCAGTATAACATGTTTTTAAAATTTATGTCATTAAAAACATTCCAAAATACATTTGAGAACATATTGCAATTACCAATAGCAGACCGATAACCAGATGTTATTAAACAGTTTTTATCACAAATTTTTATTGCTGCCATTTCAAAGTACTTTTTGATATAATATTGGCTTAGATTAACTGATTTGCTCATAAGACTTTCTTTTGCTATTAACAGCACACCACCATGCTTATAAGTAACTTTAGAAAATTGCGAAATGGAGTCCTTTAATTTTTTTATATATGGTTTTATGATCCTTTATCTAATGTTTATTCAATCAAACAAACTTTGTTGATTTATTTTATTATAATTCGATAATTTTGTTGGGATTGGATGTTTAAATAAAAGATACTTAAAGCATTTTCTGTATTGTTTTTTTCTGCTTTGGTTAGAATAAAAAACGNTTTTTTTTTTAAGAAAATTATCTTCGTGAATCACAAAAATATCCGACTTTGTTAATAATACATACTAGTTTAGCATTTAAAGGATTTTTACTATTGACAATTTCAGTTAATTAATGCAAACATCCTGACAGCTATTTTCCTATTTGTTGTTTATCATGGCTTTTTTACATGCTTTTGATAAGGGTGCAGGTTTTTTAGTTTGTATTAGTTTCTATTTGAAAAAAAAAGATGGATTCAATATCTCAAGAATTTAAAATCTAAAAAAAGTTAAGTATTGTATATAAAAAGGTACTCATCCGATGTGTTTGTGTTAATTTTGTTTCAATAATATGAGAAATAAACCAAATACGAGCCATAATAGAAATTTATGCGGATTCCGAATAATCACGTTATTCTTTGAAACTAAAAATGGTAAAATATTGTGCCATTAAACAACTCATTTTGTAAAAATAAACTGACATAAGTCAGTCTTATTAGAATTTTTATAGCATTTTTATTTTACGAGATAACCTACAACAATGATGAAATTTTACTCTACTCTATTATGTTACTATTATGGAATTTGGCCATTATTTTCACGCAATGTTATTGATATATTTAATTCAATTGTGCTAAAGTTGCACCTCATTTTTAAATTTACTTTAGTATTATATCGTGTATCGTAAAAATGGTCATATATATTTTTAAATGTTTTTTGTTCTTTAATAATTTTACACGTAAGTGGCGTATATAGTAAGTATGCCATATGGTTTAAATTTGCTGTTGCATTCCCATTGAATAGTCTTGGAATTTGTTTTTTGTTTTATAAACAATTGATTGACATAGGAACTACTTCCCCACAGTAAGATACTACTTCATATGAGAGTAAAAATGTGCGTACCGTGACACTTAAACTTATATGCACTAAAAAAGTTGCGCATATGTATGCATAAAATTTTGCCACTGTATGCACCAAATATGAAAATATATGATTAATATAATAAATGTCTTTTTAAATATAAATTTATTTAAAAAGTTTCTGAATAAATTGTAGAACAACAAGAACAGGTTGGAAATATAAACTTAATAGTAAGACCAAGATATTTTAAGAACTTAAAATAATAAAAAATAAACTAATATATAATAACAATAAATTCTTTAAATTAAAAAAAATGTCAAAAGATAATAATAAAAGTAACAATCAAAATATAATACTAATTAAACTAAAATTGTCTATATTTGAATTAATATCGAATTGTAGAACAATCCTATGTTTTTTTTAAATGACTAATTAAAAAAGAGTGGTTCCTCAATATCTGCTTGTATGTGAAAAGGCTTATTTCTGCATCAATAGATATAATAAGAGTGTATTTAAATTTGCATCAAATTAAAGGATTTATTTAAAAAGATTGTTTAATGTCCCTTTCTGACATACTGACTTTTCATGTTAAAAATGTTGAGTTTTAGACCGGTAAAATGATATAAATGTACATTTGGCGCATTTTTATGCACCGATATCTAGTTTTTATCAAAATATGCTCAACTACATAAAAATATGCAAAATTTGCAAATTTAATTTATTTTGCTAGTTGTTTTCATTTAATTTCTGTAGATATGAAGGTATTTAATTGTCGTATAAATATTATAGAATATGCAGCTTTAGTCATAAGTAGTGTTTAATAACAACTGAGTTTAGTTTGTTGAACAGTAAATTAATGTGTTCATGCCATTCAATTGCACTTGTGATATAAACTTTTTCTCACAGAGCTTTTTGTTTTGAAAAATATTAGGATTTTTTTCACATTTAGAATCAGTCTGTTGTCATAAAACCAGTTTTTCAAACGATTCAATATTATACCGAGATATACTGTATGTCGCTACGAGAAATTAATATTGTGATATTGTCATTAGTAATACGGGTGTATTCATGACTATTTGCCTCACAAAATTTCAACCAATCATATTCATAAATATTATCAAAATCACCTAACAACGAACGAATATTCGCGAGTATTTGATGCACCATGAAAAAACCCGGGTATTTACAAATGTGCATTGAGTGAATATTTTTTTGACATTTTAAAAATTAATTCGTTTCGTTTTGGTCAATCAAGCTAGAGTCAAATAAATATAGAAATTGATACATTGGCGCAACTATTCAATTTATTATCTCTTTTACGTTTAAAATTTCATAGTTACAATACTTTTACAACCTTAATTGTTTTGTCGTAATTCATCAAAAAACACATAGTTTGTGTTATTTATCACTTCTGAAATATTTTTTTTCGATCAATCAGTCTTCAATACCGCTTTTACATGCCATCCTTGATCACTTTTACTCTTGCACTTTGTGCACTTGTAAAAATATTTGCGTCTTTAGCATGCACTCGGGATATAACTACTGATAATCATATTAAAGTATGTTGCTTGGTAACCTATTTCCTAATTTAACATAAAAACAAATTTGCGATAATCATTAAAATACATGAGTTATGTTTGTCAAGATTATTTCATGAAAAGAAACTTAAACACTATAACCTTTTATTTAGTATAAACGTTAATTAAATTTATAATATTAATGACAACGTCTACTTTTAAGTAATGTCACTGGCCAAAAAAATAAATTGGAGAGAAATAAGCAGCAGAGTTAATAATTATTTCATTTTATTATGAGCAAGTTGAATTATTTTATTAATAAATATTAGAAAAAGTGGAGCCCCAAGAACACTTCAGGCACCCCCATATCTATTTCTACAGCTTCGGAAAATATTGTATTATCATTACACGTTAGCTTAACTTTGATAATGATGGAGTAGATAAGATTCTAAAAGTTCATATATTATTCTTCCAATTCCATGTTTATATAACTTATCAAGTAAAATCTTATGGTGTATACTCTCAAAGCTGTAGAATGATCAAGGGAGGCCCCACAGATAGCTTTGATTTTATATAATTATAGCTGCTAGTATATTGTTGGTAGCAATAAATAAGGCTGTTTCTGTATTTTTATTTTGAATATTCCATGTTGCTTGTCTCACAACAGACCACTAAGTTCACGATTGCTTTTGAAATTATAATTTGATATCTTTGGAAAAGACTTTAATAGAACGATAATTAAAACAACATTTTACTTTTTATAAACTGATGTTACTGGTATATTTCAATTCCATAGGGAACTGTCCAGTATCAAAAGAATTATAAATCGCTTTACACCAAGCGCCAGCAATCAAGTCTGCGCAACCTTTAATGATAACGCAATGGATTTTATCTATTCCATAAATATTATTATTTTTAAGATTTAATCATTAATTTCATTTTCTGTAGTCGAACATTGATACTTGCACAGTTTTTGTTGATTGTTTTAAAATATCAAAATTGTTGTTTTGACGGTTTGTCTCTACATTATTTGCACTTTTAAATTAATTGTTAATAATTTTTTTTACAAGTCATATGAGCCGTATATTATTCCCTCTTCTCTATAGTATTTTCTATTGAGACAAATTGAATCAAAATTAATTAAAAACATATTTACCAAATTACTGAAATATACACTAAAGAAATTGATTAAAATATTTAACTTATTCAAGATTCAATATTTCTTGTGTTGGTAGATCTAAACTTAAGAAGTTTTATTAAAACTTTTTATATAAAAACTAAAAATTTAACTTCAATTTTTTTTGAATATTTAGAATATTAAGTGTTATCTCATAATCATAAATAGCCGAAAAAAAAAGAACACAAAACAAAAACAAAACTGTTTGATGCATATTGTTAGGACACGGAAAATAAAGTACTAATGCTTATAAAGAATTATTGTAATTAACAAAAACGTGCATCAAGCTACTATAATTATGCATTTATTTAAGCAATTTGGTTAAATTAGTAAAAGAAATGATTGCTAATATAGGAAATAATTCATTTATATTATAATATGTTAATACATAATAATAAAATTGTTAATGATTATCGAATTAAATTTGTTTGATTTTGATAGATAAATTATGTACATTATTGTTATCGCTAGCACGCTCGTGTGGTTTCCTAAAGCAACATAATTTATCTAAAAAAAGAGAACAAACTTGCGATCATAAAATTATATGAGTATTTGTAAAAATTATTTCATGAAAGAAAAAACGTAAACACTACATTTTTTTATTTTATATACATTAATATTAAATTAATTTTACTCACAACGACCGATTTAATCTTTAGTACCTAATGTAATCATGAATCTCTCTGGCGAAAACGCAAACGATAATTATTTCAAATTGTTATTTATCAGTTTCCTTATATAACTCTGTTTAAGTTAATATTGTCTTTTGAGTTGTATTTATGATTATATTTAAGTAGTGCAGAATTAATTAAATAATTTTAAAATGCATCCTGATTTTACATTTTTTTTTTTCAAAAGACAGGCAAATAAAAAAGAGTAACTAAATAAATAAAAAAAATAGTTTTTTAATATTTTTACTAAGATTTGTTAATGTACACAAGTATACAGATGATATAATGACAATTTAAATATTTCATTTATGAACTTTAATTGACCTAATTTTTAGAGTAAATATTTGTAATAGCTATTGCATTCTATACTGACATATAATATTGAATGCAGAAGTTGCTTACGACCACTGACAGTAAACATTAATTGCGTTCCTGCAGCAAGTGCAACCTCATTTCAAGTATAATTTACCACATTTAGAGAAACATTTGAATGTCTGGCAACTTTAGACGAAATTAAACCTTTCTTGTCATTTACTAATTGGTCGAGTTATATTTTATTCAATAAATTCCGATCCTTAAATGTTTACACATTATTCAAATGTTGCTTAAGACCCATTTACATTTGTCTCTTTGGATGTTCATCCCGGATGAATCATCGAAAGTGAAAAGTGTAAATGGAATTTTGTTTCATTGTCACCGAAAGTGAACGCCAAATGGCATTTAAACAGTATTTACACTTGTTCACTTTGGATGTACATCCCGAATGAAAGCAGGGTTCATCGACGATGATTATCCGTGTTTACAATTTGATATTTTTACGCACAGTCGGTAGTCGGGTTCGGGTCGGCATTATATATATATAATAATAATGTGATAATAATACATGTAATACAACAAATAATAATACTTACAACATACATTGATTTTTTTGGTATTTATTTTGTGAAAATTATTCATATTAATAATAATTGAAATTCCAATTTCTTATTTTTTGTGTTTTATAATAATATATACAGAACGGTTTATAAAAAACGACCACAACTGTAACTTTTTTATTAATTATCAGATTTTCAAAGACAAAAAACAAGCATGATATTAATACAGAAAATACTTGATCAAATTTTAATTAAAAAGGACGTCTATTTATTATAATGAATTTTTGAAGGAACTTTTAATTCATAAAATATATTTACTACATATTATACAGCTTTCTTATTGTAATTTAGTGGAACTCTACAACTTGTCACGTCACAACACACCACAAGTTTCTTTTTATTGAAAGTGGACAATCAACAAAGTGATTATTTTAGAATAATGATGTGTTTGCAAATAAATACAGCTAAAAAAATTTAAGTTTTAATAATTTTTTCTTTTAGATTTTTTTTTTTCAAATTCAAGTATATCAACATATTATAAAAATGAAAACAAAAACTATTTAATTAAAATATTACTTTAATTT
>JARJEC010141191.1:0-21974 GCA_030264575.1 Tachinus sp. AB-2021 | reverse complement strand
ACTTACTTACATTCCACATTGAAATATATGTGTTCACCTTTTTTCAATAATACAAGGTATTCGAGTTATTTCAAAGTTTCCATAATTTTCCCTCCTATTATGATATGTATATTTTACACGGTAATATACATAAAATAACAATAATCCACTTAACATACGATAAGTATTTACTACATACGGCTTATTCGCGCACAGCTAGAATATTACGAAATTGGTTTTCTCATTTTCTTAAGACTTATTGCAAAGCAGTACAAACCAAAAATTTAATCTTAAAAAATTGTCTATATTATTATTATTATTACTAAATGTCTAAGCACGGTGATTTTATAAGATTTCNAGTGAAGATAAATTAGAAAGGAAACAAGTTTGGAATGACTTTATTATTAGATTATTATTGCTGCTAATAGCCATTGACATTTCCAAAAATATTATAGGAAGTTAATTATGAAATCATTTTAATACAAATTATGATAATAAATCAAATATTGTGAAGTGTATTTGTTCAGTGGAGCATGTAATTTTCGCATAAATGCATTTACTGCGAATTGACAGCGGACGAGTGAGGTACATCAATCATCTCAATGGCATAATACGTATTGTGGTAAACTCTGTAACACAATATTTCAAATATGCCTATAAATAATTTTTGATGTGTAATAGATATTGTGAATTTATTCAACAAAACACCCCATATTTTTTACTTTTTGTAAAAAAACGATATTTTATAAATTTACTTATATTTAGTAAATGGGAATAAAAATGGTCGCTGTGAATGAAATTTAAAAAATAACATTGAAAATTAGTTTTAAAAGCTTTAAGCGTTGATGAAATATTGTTTCAAGATATTTTTTATGTGTAAATCTATGCTATGACTCTAGGGTCCGAGCATATTGGGAAATTTTGTGCAGGCTGCCCTTGCATAAATTCGTACAAGCCACAATGCTTACACATTCTTTGTGAGTACAATGCCACTCAACTCAATTTTTATAGGCAAATTCTTTACTAATAATTTACAACTAACCTTGAAGATGTGCAAAATTGCGTTAAAAAAGTTTAAACCTATAATCATTCCAGCGTAATTAACTCGAGTACTAAATATGAGAAATGGTGAATGCGCCGGGTTTTGCGATTATTGGCCAAATAAATACGATGTTTGAGGCGTAAAATTAACTTAAAATAAATATTTTTGAATTGTGAGATTAGTTAAAAACAAATTTTCAATTAAATTATGGTGAAGAGGAGAAACAAAGCAAAGACTAAAAATACTGTTCTTGTCAAAAACAATTAAATTTGTTTACCTATTTCAGGAATTAAAACAATGCAACAACAGAGGTTGGAGTTCTTGGTCGCCATGCTCATCAACATGTGGAAAGGGTATCAAAGTTCGTAGAAGACTTTCACTTGAGGCCAGCAAACATAGCTACTCCCGTAGCCATAGAACTTTAACATATCAAGAAGAGGAAGAAGAGGAAGAGGAAGAGGAAGAAGAAGAAGAAAATGAAAATAACGAGGATCCTTGCTCCAATCAAGAAGAAAAAGTAGAATGCGTGAATGATGATGTTCCTGTATGTGACGAAAGCGAGAATCAAGATACCGGTAAGTTAAAACTTGTATAGAAATAATTATCAATTAACCGAATAATAAGCCCTTGCATGCAGCTTACCAAAGGACGAAGGCGGTTGCAAAAGTAATGTCGATCGTTGGTTTTTCGATGTCATCAAAGGCAGCTGTGATATATTCAGCTATAGTGGATGCATGGGAAATAAAAATAACTTCAAAACACTTGAACGTTGCGAACGAGTTTGTAATGAATATAAAAGTATTAATCATTTTAGTTTAATTTCCCAGGAATATATTTTAAAGTGTTAATTTTGCATGCTGCTCAGAGGAATTAATAGCAAACAGGACTGCTCAAAAACGGCAATTCGGTGTTACCGTTTCTGGTGTATTGGCTTACAATATGCAATTACAGAATGACGATGCAGGTCGTGAAAATTGTGGTATCTACCTTTTATTACTAATATTATTAACAATAATTTGAGTATGTAAACAGGTGTTTGTTATACATGTGCATTGTGGGCTTTCAGTAACTGAGAATTCTTTTGGTGGAATAGAACCAGGCAGTCAGACAATTGAGAAACACAAGCAATATTTTGAAGATAATGTTATTGAAGAGGCTACTGGCAGAGTTATTGATTGTCAAATGTCTCCGTGGTCTAGATGGACTGCATGTAATGTTACATGTGGAAAAGGATACGTAACTAGGCATCGTGTCATTAAAGTAAGTATTTTTTATTTACATACGGTTTAAGTTAATCAAAACACTCTAAATAAATGGTATATTTTAAAGTTTTAAATTTTGCACTTTCTCGAATAAGCCAAAGATCAATCCAAAACATTTGAGCAATTTTCTACAATATAGAGGCATATTGCCTTTGACTTTTTGAATCGAACGTGCTAATAATCGACATGCGACGTTCAAATAAATTCATTTTATCGAAAACTTTCTCCATACTCCACTATTTGAGTTATAGACAACCTTAATGTTAATTAATTTTATGGACTGAATTAAATTCTGCTAGAGTGGTCACAAAAATTGATTTTTTAGGTGGGCGCTTATGTTCTACCTTAAATCTTACTCTTTTAAATTCCCAATCTATTTCAATATTGGTATATAAAAGATAAAGCTATCTATCTATGGCTTTTATCATACCAGTAAAACTTTCTTAAAAAACTCAATTTTTCAAATTCTATTGTACACCTTTGACACTTTTGCTTCTTTGGCAGTTTTTTGTGTAGTCTAAGAGATTGTCTTCATCTTTTCTTGGATTACCATATGATAGTTAATGTGGGCTATACGCTACATGTTGTATGCTTGCATTCACACAATAAATGTTGCTTATTCTCATCGTCTTCCAAGTCCCCGTCATAAATATGGGATCTACTTGTATTTAAAATTGTTTATGTGCTGGTTAATACAACGGTGTCCGATAATCAAACTGCGAAGGCTTATCGGGCGCAATTTGATTTGACTCATTTGCAACATTACGTTTTATTATTAATCTTGTGTGATTCATCCCTTGGCAGTTTTTCCACCACTTTTTGTTTCTTTGCAACGATTTTTTTTTCTTTGCAAACAGTTTTATAACCCACAGTGCTCCATGTGTGATAAGGGGTCTAATTAACATTATATATATATATATAGTCATATCATATAGCATATCATTTTTTGCATTTTCTCACTAGTGTGGTCTTTGCAGATACATTTTCCAGATGGATAAATCTAATTTCAAGCATATTTCCCATATATTTCTCTTCCTTCGTCTGCAGTAACGTGGTTCTGTACATCTTTTAAGGTATTTGTGTTTCCGATATTTGATGAAATACCGGAAACACGAATACAAGACGGTATATAAAAGATCGCTCCTTTAAGAAAATAAACCGTTTTGCTGGGGTTGACTGATAATTCCTCTTTATACAAATCTTCAATTTTCTACCAAAAAGTATCATTTTGGTGCGTTTATAAGTTCTTGAGCAACCTTCGTCAAAATCAATTATACTGGAGTTAATAATCGAATCAGCCATTACTTCCAGCTTCTTATACAACTTTGAAAAACTAAAATCTTATTATAGATTCCAGTTAGTTTTAATAAAGTTTCTGTTTTGAAGAAGGTCGTCAGATTTGAACCGGATATATGCCACCTGACACTTTTTATAATTTTACTACATTTGCTTTTCGATTAGCTGATGTTGCATCAATTACTTCGCTGTGCGACACATTGTGAAGCATTGAATGGTAACTTTTCTTCGATAAACCGTGTTAGATTAGGAGTTAAATTTGCAAAGTTCTACTTGATCGAATCAACTTCTTGTATATAGTTTTTGTTTGAAAGTTTTGTAAATATTTTAATAGTTTCAAGTATTTAAAATTTTTCCAACGACGTCTTTTTTTTATAAAAAAATCAAATATTTAATTTGGATTAATGCAGTAAATTACACCGAATTTAAATAATAAAAACGCATTTACTAATAATTTTAGCGAATTAAAACCTACTGTTCTTTTTTGCCGAGTGAATCATTTTATAGGAAGAGATTCCAACAACTTGAAAATTCAACGCTAAGTCAGATTTTGGGTGACTCGAGTTTTCACATAGTCAAGCCTTTTGATATTTTCAAGTTATTATGTTAAACGCGTTTACTTTGGCGATCGCAATCATGGAATCTAAAATAGCTTTTTTAGAAAAGCAATCAATGTCTTGTCGCCATTATTAGTTGCAATGCCAAAATCATTCAGTCTTGGTAGTAACTAAATTACTTATTTGAAATATATTTACATAAAAAGAATAGTTAACATCAAATATTCTTATAGGTGGAACCCGGGGCAATAGAATTTTTATGTAGACAAAAAATTTATCGGCTGCTAGTGAATTGTGTGTTAGCCACTTTATTTATAAAAGTCGCAACTCAAAAGCATAGTTAGTAGTATATTAAACGGTCTCGACGATCTAATTTGTACACAACCCATGTGGATTTTATATGGCCAGTCTGATGCTGCATGAAGCGGAATAAGGGATGTAGATGTGCAGAAACGTGAAATGTCGACTTATGTCGTGGCACTTGGACATTTGGCACTTTTGTTAATAAGGCTATAAAGTCCATAATTCTTCCCACAAAAGATGGCTAATATGTCTTATTATAACAAAAAATTGGATTGCTTCTTAAAATATAATTTTAGAAAACAAGTTCAATTGATGTCAAATTGTTCCTTTAGCAAAAACAGTGCCAACTCATACAGGGAATGGTAGTAGTAGTAGTAGTAGTAGTATCATCCTTATTGAATAGTTGTATAAACAGATAAATTGCTACGATTTAATAAAATACAACAAATTAGGTTTGGACTAGCGTTTATGACATGATTGAATATATCAAACGACAAACACTTGATTTGACATGACCGGTCTACAAGAGCTGGAAATTTGAAACCCGAAGTAGTCCTACTTGAGCGTGGTTACTGATAACATTAATTATACGAGGGGAGTTTTTTATGTTATCTACCTAGCTATGAAAACAAGGAATTAAGAGGACAAACATAAATTTAATTTTCAACATAAGAACCATTAACAGAAATGCAGTCGTTTTCCTACTAACACTATATATTTAAAAAAAACTTTCCAACTTAATAAAAATTGTATTTTTATGAGTTTTGGAAAGAAATAATAGTCACAAAGGTCTGTAGGTCGGGACTGTAAGGTGGATGTTGTAATTCCTTAAAGCCGCATTCATTGATTACTTTTTGAACATTTTGTACTTCATGTACCCCGCAATTGTCGTACAGAAGCAGAGTTTTCTAAGCATATTTGTTGTTTGTTTTTTGTGTATAGCCGCTTTCAAATTTTTAATTGTTTCACTATAGACATTCTCCGATAATACACCTTTCCTCAGAAAATAGCGTTTTTTATGTGGTGGAAAGCCCCATTGCATGGACTGTTGTTTTGTGGAAAGGTCCTGGTGTATCCAGGATAACTAGTCAAGTTCTATTCATTGTCTACACAGTTTTTGTTATAGACTGAGTGGCTTTGGAATCCATCGTGCCAATACTTTGCTCATTCACTCCTTTCTTTCGATAAAAATTTCAACATTCTTTTATGTTTAAATTGCTAATTCCCAATTTTCGCCTCTTTAAACTGATATAAATATGACAAACTATTGCAACCAAACTTTATATGACACTATAAAATGTCACAAAAACTTGTCATAAGAAAATCGTCGCAATATCACATTATTTTCATAGAAAAAATAACATAAAAAAACTTACCTCGTATATTTATACTATTGCACGAAGTCACATTTCATGATCCAACAGATCGTTTATTTAGTTTTGTTTTGCGGAAATTGTGGTCCGAGACGAATAAATTACAAAATTTAATAATCGTGGGTATATCTAGAAGTTAAAATAGCGAGATTCTACATGGATTAGACCCAACATCCATATTTTATTATATTATAAAAACTGCTGAGTGTATTTGTCTGTTTAAACATTAACAGAATTCCATTGCTTGCTTTTGAGAAACGAGAAAAACATACATTTTTAGTGTATTTGCATTTCTATTGTACACTTGGACAACCGTTTCAAATGGTGTATGGATAGTTTTTTTTAAATTTTGAGACCAATTAATTTTGTTATGAACATTTCATTCCATTGTTGGACTCATATTTGTAGATTAATAGTTCTTAAACACAACATAAAATAGAATAGATTACTCAACTTATTTAGTTAATTACTTGGTAAAATATAAATTTAACAGTACGCCACTGTGCATACGAAAAAGTATTTTAGTTACGCCTATGGTAAAACATTTAGTGTGTATATTCGGTTGCTTAACTTGATATCTTAAAAAGTTAATAAACTTTAAACCAATCATATTCTATAAGCAATGTTTAAACAGGAAATATCTTAACAAAATATATTCGGTTTGAACTGCGTTATTTACAGAACATGACAATTAAATAAAATTATTGACATATTAAATTTTAGATTCATCCAGCCAATGGTGGAAAAAGATGTCCAAACAAATTATTGAAAAAGAAAAAATGCAAAGTCCCTTGCCCGGGAGATGAAGAAGAAGAGGCTCCGTCAGGTATTTTTTTTCTGTATTCTAAATTCTTTATTTAAATTGATAATTTACAGACAGTAGAGAATTGATGCCAACATGGGGGCCCACAGGTTCGTTAGAATCTATTAAAGTGGATTGTGTAATGTCGAGGTGGTCAAAATGGTCACCATGTAGCAGGACATGCGGACCAAATGGTGTCCAACAACGAACAAGAAGTATTGTAATTTCTGCCAGTGGTAGAGGAGAACCATGCCTTCATCGTACAGAAGAACGCCATTGCAAACTACTTGCATGCCCAGAATAAATAAAAACATGTCATAGAATGTAAGAATATTAAATGTATGTGATACGATAAAAAAAATTACCTATTCACATAAAATCAAATTGTAAATTATATTTGATAAAATTTCTCTTATATTAATGTACAGTTACTAGCAAGTAGAATAAAATTAGCTATAGAAATAGTCTGTAAATAAATTTATTAATCTAGTCTATATTTAGCAGCATAGCATATTTAATTTAAACATTATTTGTATATATTATAATATATAGGTCTCTCTTCTTATCATTGATGACAATAAATTTGTATAAAACAAGGCAAAAAATATAATGCATCAATTAGATTTTAATTAATCTGCTTTGTTACTTTTTAATTTTTCTTGCTTTTTTACATATTTTTTGTATGCGGTAATAAAAATAAAATATTTGATAATTAAAAATGCAGAACAGACGGTAGTTACTGATACTATTGCTAGTCATAATTGTTTATCTTTATCATTGTCCTTTTTAATCGGTGTAATTTGGTATTTAATATCATTGCCCTTTTGACGCTTTTGCAGTATTTTTCCAACTTCTTTTGTTTTCGATTCTATGAAGGAGTAGATATGTTCCTGTAAATAAAAAGTGCATTTAAAATGAGGAAAACTTGCAAGGTAATTTTGAAACATAAATTAAATAAGTATATAATTTTCAGTAGTTAGTAAAAATAACACAAGATGGAAGCACCTCATAGATAAACAAATTTAAAAAAGGAATTAGAAGCGTGAAAACATATTTTAAAATCTTAGGGCCTTTAAACTTTGTGTCCGACACCGGTGTCTTGCAAGTGGCGATAGGAAACACTTTTTGACCACTGACCACTTTGTGTCCGACACCGGTGTGTATACGCGTAGACACCAGTGGCTCTATTCAAGTTGTGGTGGCACAAAACACTCGTTGATCACTGGTGTCAAACACCGACCACTGATGGTCGGAAAGTGTTGCAATCGCCACTTGCAAGACAACGATGTCAGACACAAAGTGTCTCGTGGGTAAAGGCCTACAGCTTTGTTTCAACACGAATTTTATGAATTGATTGGACAAGTTATAAGTAAGTTCTGAATTAGTACGAAACAAGTTACGATTGTACTTGGAATAAAAATCCAAAGTTTTGGAACATGCTCACAGGCACCTATTTGACTGGTCCAAACAAGTTTGCAAACAGTCAGTGGATATGTTAAAACAACAAACA
Source organism: Tachinus sp. AB-2021 (assembly GCA_030264575.1). Classification (NCBI taxonomy): domain Eukaryota; kingdom Metazoa; phylum Arthropoda; class Insecta; order Coleoptera; family Staphylinidae; genus Tachinus; species Tachinus sp. AB-2021. Next base: position 13,850 of record JARJEC010141191.1, on the reverse strand, counting down.
TTTAGTTCAAAATTAGTCATAGTTGAGTTGGAACACAAAAATACCTAGTTCGGAACCAGTTCTGTGGCTTCTTAGAACAAATCTTATATCATGGTAGCCATCGGCATTTAACAAGTGAAATTAAAATAAATCTGTATTTAACATTAGTGAAAACAAACCTTGATACTTAAATAAAAAACCTTGAATGATTGACTAAAATACCTATGACTTAATAGATAATAATTTCATTACATTATCTCCTTACCGCTTTATCCATATTTGCGCTATCACCATTAATAACAACACGAACCTCAAATCGTTTGTTTATCCATTTGATAATTTTATTAACGTACGTCATTAAATCATGCTCTGTTATATTTGATCCTAAAATAACAACCTTTTCTCCTTTAATTGATGTACTATTCAGTCGTTCCTTTTTCCTCTCTTCTCGCTGCTTTAAATCTTCAGCATGGTACTCGGAACCTGTCATCAATTTATAAATTGGGCGCTGTGTTTTTGTATCTAGATCTAAGATCTTTACCAGCTTTAAATCTCTACGTTTGGCTAGCTTTTGTGCTTCTTCGACTGTAGTAACAGACACATTCTCAGATGCAATTAAAGTAATTCTAGGGATAAAAATCTTTTTTGGTTTTTTTGTAGCAATAGTTGCATCTTGATCTGTGAATGATATTGAGAATTTTGTTGATATTATTTTTAACGCATTATTTTTGTTTAATAATAATGGTTTTATTCTATTTATTGCTTGCAACATATTTATGCCACATTTGCACTTGTTAGTTGTTTTTAAAAATATAAAGATTATTTTGATAAATTTAGGTTATTATTCATTTCAATTACTCCATAATACTTTGTAAAGTGAAGCTAGGTTCTAACCTCTAATAGTTCAAAAGTATTGTGAACTTGTAGCTAACTTCCTTCTATATATCTCTGAGCGTCTTTTGAGTCTGTTCGTTTGTCGCGACTTTGTAGTGCATTACAATAAAATAATAAAATTAAGGTATGGTCTATTGTTTATCTACTCTATTAAACACATGTGCTTAAACGCAGTAGATAGACCATACCTTTAATCTTTTTTCAATTACTAATACGAGATTGTGTTCAAAAATTTGTGAAATAAAAAAAAAGGTTTAAAAATGTGTATTAAATTTTCAATATACATATATCTAGTACAAACACATTTGTTTGTTGTAGTATAAGTATATTAAATATTCATAATAACTTACTCAAATTAGCATGTCCTAACCGAGGTAGCATGAAAAGTACAATAACTCTAGATAATCGCGTAAGTAGATTAGTCTAAAATGTTTGTATTAGTTTTATATGAGCATTACGGTAGCTAGTTGACTGCACTTTATCCAACAATGTTTCAAGGTAATTATGAAACCACAAAATTTGTTCTTCTGTGGAAAATTATTTTCTACCAAAAAATACTTTCATTGTAAAAATAGTTAGAAGTTATAATGTAGCTAAATCAGACAAATAAGATAGATTTTCATTTGAACCACACTTGTCGTATATTATTATGATAGAAAATAATTTCCTTCTTACGCAAGCCAGGTATTTTTTATAAATTTTTGAAATGCAACTTTTATATTGTGGTGTAAGTCTAAAAAAGCGAAGAGGTTAAAAATGTAACAGTTGGGAGCCGATCAAGGTACAAGCAGTGAGCAAATGGAAATGAGTTGAACTAGAGACGCGTTCATTTTCTGTATGCATTGGCTATATATCCGTGACATAAATGGCAGGGTGGCTGTACATAAATAAATAAAATGTAAATTTTGTTGATAAGTCATATTGTGCATATATACTTTTTATTTAGGGTATATATACTTTTTATTTAGGGTATATAAACGCATATATGTACATTCATTAAATTATTTCAAACATGACCCTAAATAAATAAATCGTAAGCGCGCTTAGACCATACAGCAGAATTAAAACTTTTATTACAATTTTTATAAAAAAATATTACTTAAATTGAACCCAGAACGCCACTGAGGTCGGTTTATATATTATTAACTGTGCATTAAAGTAAATTAATTAGTCCGATTTCTATACATTGATATGGGCTTATATATCTGACGCTGGCAATTAATATTATTAATTAATTTGTCAAATTTGATTTGTTTGTATTGATGTTGCTCTTTCCCAATTCTACTTATTTTACATCTTCTTTTTTGCGCCAAGTTAAATTTTTAATGCAACTGGCGCAATAAAGACAAAAGATATAAAATTGATGAATAGAATTGAGATAGGTACGAGTGACGCTAAATTTGACAATATTGAAAAAAATGCGCCCTTTTACTTCAAATATATGAAACTGACTATATTGTACTGTATACTGATTATATTGTATTATAATTACATTAGAACACATGGAAATTTGTTTTAAAGAGGTAATTGTAATGTAAATGTAATAAAGGTTTTACTTCTACTGCGTGTGTTTTAAGCTCAGTAACATTTCTGTGTATTTGGATTAATTTAGCGCAATATTCACCGTTGATTGTTTGGCCCGTGGTAAGATAGTCAATTAGCCCACTTTTCTAGCTGACTTTACAGTAATTGATGTCTTTGATAGTAAAGTAAAGAACCTCTATGCCTCCCATAATTAGATTGTTATTTGGTCTCAGGAAACCCAAAAAAAAATCGGTTTTATTTGAGTTAAAATATTCTAAGACCTATTTGACACAAGACTGAAGGTAGTTTAGTACAATAGGTAGCTTTAGTACAATAATATTATGCAAGAAAATATAACCCGTTCTAATTTCTTGGATAAGTACGTCGAAATATGCTCAGAAAAATTGCGTTTAGAAAATCGCGCGCTTGTATACATCAGCATTTTACTTTCACTGACAGAACGATTGAATGAGCATGCTCACGTACTTTTATAGACTTACGTGTCATACAAAAATGCCGAGTTACTTTTAAATTCCTAATATAAAATTGTGATCGCAATTATTGAAGACCTCGAGGCAACAAAGCTAGTAGCCACAATCGGAACTTATTGAGTAATGCAAATTAAAACTCAAATATAAACTCAATTTAAACTTTTTAATTAATTTGTTACACATTCATTGGCTATTTCAATATACACAGAATAACCACACGTAAAGATTATAACATGTTATTAACATATTTGACAACTTATTTCTATTTAAAAATTGCAACTATTTAAAATTTGGGGTGTGGCTAATGGTTTTGTTGCCCCGAAGTTTTCAATTGTACCAAAGTTAATACTAAAATCAGGCGCCTTTTATTCTTTTGACAAATTTTTATTGTCTTAAGGTTTCAATCCATTGTCAATATGGGCGCCCATCTTGCCAAATGCTTTTTTATCCGCAATACAACAGTTAGGATAAGTAATTTTTTTTAATCTGAAATGAATATATAGTTAGCAATATTGAAGACCTTTATTTGACAATCTTGCATAACATAACGTGGACGTTTTTACAATTTCAGGCGTTGAAGCAGTTTTTGACACTTTTACGGCCATAATTTTCGTCACTCACGTATGCACAGTTGTAAGCGATGGAGCAGACCCTCTTAACAAAGCCTGTGCATTTTTATAAATATCTGTTCAATTCTAACCATTTTTCACAAAAAAATTATAAAATCGCATGTTTCCACTTTATACATTTTGGATAACTCTTGAAACTTTACTAAAATGAGCACTAAATAGATAGTACTTGACAGAACAATAAAAAATGTAATATTTGTGCAAAAGACACTGGTGTCAATTAGTGCTTCATTTTGCAAACTTGGCACTCTAGTATACAAAGTATTCAGAATTGAGGAACATAGGATCTCTTTGTTATTAATAAAAATAGCAAGTTGGTTAAATGGGCAAAGGTTTGCAGTTTTTGCGCTTATTCAGATACACTTATTACGTTGATGAAATGCAAATGTTGCAATATTTTATCTTTTCTATATTATTGTATAAAAATGAAGCGTGAACTCGAAAGGAAAATAACGTAAAACAGAATCATTCAAAATATGGATCTAGGTCTACTGCTGCATGCTCAGGATTCCTTGGATTAGACTTTAAGTCATAAATAATATGCTCGGCTAAAGTACTTGGGAAGTATAAACCGTGAAGTATGATATTCAAGTCTCCAACCTATAATTAAAAAAAAAGAATTAAGATTTTTAGCACGCTGCAGAACACCAAATGCGAAACAATTTTAAAAAAATAATGGTGCGGAAAGCATTAACGGAAAATTTTAAAGCTGCAGTTTTAAAACTAGTTTTTTTGTGATAATTGTTATTCGCCGATAATGAGCAACACCATTAATTGCAAATTGGGTGGTTTTGCAAATAAATTTTAACCGCAAGACCAAACCCCAAGAAAAACCTATGCAATCTAACTTAACGAAGAGCTTTCCATATTCTATCTATTTTATGTAGAGTATTAACATTATTTTTACTATTTTTAAATGTACGTCTATATTGTAAGTGCACTGGCTTCAAGTAACAATTTAACTTATTATAGAAATGGTTATTTTTTTATATTAAAATTACTTACGAGTAGACACATAACCTACACCTACAAAGCCTGAGATACAACAGCCAACACTAATGCACTTCCAACAAATATACAACGATCTGATGGTAAGTGTATTACTAATGTAAATTTACGGTAAATATTAAAATCCACTAGTAAGTGTATTACTAATGTAAATTTACGGTAAATATTAAAATCCACTGTAAAACTGCGGCTAGTGCCATTTACATGACCATTTTTGTAATTATCGTTGATTTTGTTTCAATAGGTGATAAGGTGGCATTCAACTTTGGCTTTACAGTCCATTCATATACTGTGTCAGTCTTGGTCGGTCGTACATGCTGCGCTTTTTTACAGTGACTAAAAATCATATAAAATCAGCCAGCCAGCCATCCCTTTTCTACACAATTCCGAAGGTGTGCGGACTACTGCATGTATCATAGGTTATAGTGTAGAAAAGCCACAATAGTGGCACTTTATTTAACTCCCATTAAGTTTTGCAATTTCTTATATTTTGGAACGCTTCCTATCAAAACAACAAACGTAACATAAGTTATTTGAGGTTTTGACCGCAATATGTCGCAATGCAGATTTACAACAAAGTAAGTTGAATTTTTTGAACTCTACGGCCAAATAACTGTTATTTTTTTTGTTTTCTTAAGTTTTACAAGTATTGGTCGGCTTTGAAAAATCATATAAATATTTGTATGATTTTACGTATTATACTCTCTGCAAATAGATACATTTTTTTCCGAGAACGTGAAATAAGCAAAATATCTAACTTATTTAGCCAACTAGGTATTTTTAAGTTTATTTTAAGTAAATATTAATCTGTCAATTTTATTATTGAATTAAGCTATATTTTTTTAGAAAATGTTAAAATTAATTTATGGCATAATTTAACGTTTTGAACGACTTTTTTAATAACTTTTTTTTGTCTTAGTACAAAAAACGTACATTACAACGCAAAAATTATTTATCTCTAAATTTTCAAGCCACACTTGATTTTTAATTAAATTTATTTACAGAATATAGTCAAGCAAAACTCGTTTTTTGTATTTTTTCATAAGATAAAAATAACAATTTTTTTCCCCTTTTAAAGTCAATCGCAGGACATACAGTAAAGTGTTTCTATTATAAAATCTCATATTAAAAACTAAAATATGAATCAAAAAGATTTTTTTGCCTAATCAATAAATAATAATTCAATCATGAACAATCTGCATGACTATTGGCTTATCTTATCTAATCAACAACAAAAAATTATTAATAATATGAACACGTATGGTGCAGTTGTTAAAAAAAAGTGATGTAACAACCCATTTTCAACATTAACCGATGGATTAAATGAAGATAAATAAATCTTATTCCAATTAGTTAAATATAGGATCTGGTAAGCTCATTTATTTCATTAAATTTGCATAACATCGATAATAAGATTATCATCAACCGGCTTTGCAAAAGTTCCAGTTGCGGATATTTATAATACTTGCAGTTTAAAATAATAATCTGTTCGTGTTTGTTTTAAGAATTTGGGTTAATCGGAATATTTTTAAGTCTATTCCGAAACTATCAGAGCTAAATATTGGAGTTTTCTTAACATCGTTTTCCTGTTGCAAGTAAATAATTTTGTTCATTTTAACGCATACTTATATTGCCGAATTTTCAAATAAAGAAGCATTTATAATTTTGCTTCCAGCAATGTCATTGTTAAGGTATATAATAAAATGCAATTTTTATCTCTAAAAACAAAGTCGTGTAAAATGAAAAGTAAATTCAATCGAGTTTATTGTTTCATCTAGACAATAACTCTTTTTTCTGTGCTACATGCAATTTTATAATCATTTTCATTGAATAAGTGCCAGCCTTGACAGTGTTTCATTATATGTTTTTATTGATAAAATATGCTGGTATAATATTTTTGATATATTTTTACTATATAATTTTTATTTTTTTTAGAATGTTTAAGTTGATAATGAAGAATGAAAAGGAGTTTCCATTGCGAATAAAGTTGTATCCGGAAGTCGGATATCGTAGATTTCCATACCGTCGGAGGCAAATAAATCGACGTAATCAAAGAGTCAAATTATTAATCGCCAAATATTTTTCAAACTGCTTGAAAGAATATTATTTATACTTAAATCAATAAACTTGCTTGAAATGGAACCTAAAACGTACTTCAAATGGATCGTATTAAAATTACATGGAATTGATCTATATTTAATAACCTAATAACTTTATCAATACATATTTACTGTTATTGTGGTAAAATGTGTAAATTATATATTATTTATTTATTTATTTAAAGTTTTGTAATACACTATGAAAATATTTTTTGAATAATTATTGTATTAATATTTAAATCCTAACACTACAACCCAAATAAAGAAACATTTAAATTAAACTAATAAATAAATAAATTAATAATAATGGAGATGAGCTGAAATTAAGAATTGCATGTCTGATGTCATAAATAGACTTAAACTGAATCAATTATTTGCTTAAATTTGTTTCAATGCAATGCGGAAATCATAATTCTTTATAAGAAACGATTAGTGCATCTTATGATTTCTTATGAAGAGTGAAACAAATGTATGTATTTGATTCTTGCTTCTTGTAACGGTGTGAATTTGGATAATTGATTATAAACTTTTTACTTAATCATTTTGATTCTATCGCCCTAATATGCGTTGTAATACTGGTACTAGTAGTTGTAGTACTAGTACAACCAATAGACTTTGCAGGTAAATAAAGGTTTATGTACCTAAAAAAACAGAATTTATTTTCCAACGTAAGAGCCATTAACAGAAACACATTTCATTTAACGTTTTCCATACCTTAAAAAATGTGAGTGTGCATGGAACACACACAGTAGAAGTAAAACCTTTAATTTTATTATAATATAATTATACTAAAAATTAAATGTCAACGTCAGTGTCATATTTTATATTTGTGCACAGCAACCCCGAAACTCGTTCCTATTTGAATACCCACAACGTTTTATTTCTCCGCTCTTTCGGACTCGAACTTCAATATAAAAGTTTTTACTTAAAACGCATATTTTAGTAATCCTGCAAATTTGGACTCCATAACGTTTTCCAAGTTGTCTTTCGATAAAAAGCGACTCTCTCTCTCTCTCTCAAGTGTTTTTTGTGTTTTAGAAAAATGTATCACACACGGGACGAGGTGGGGACTGTGAGACTGTAAGGTGGATGTTGTAATTCCTTGAAACCGCATTCTTGAAAAATTTGTACTGTATTCAGTCTGCAGTTGACGTGCAAAAACAGAGTGTTTTGAACACAACTGTGGGGTATTTTTTTAGTGCTTGCGCTTTAGTTCTTAGTAAAAATTTGTCTTTGTAGACATTTCCCGTTATTGTAGTCGGTAACATATACTTAATTATAAAAATTTCCTCAGCGTAACAGAAAACTGTGGTATCACTTTTCCAGCAAAAGGAAGTCAGCGTCTTTGTTTTTTCATTAAGTGGAGAGCCCTTATACGCCCATTGCATGGAATTTCATAGGAAGCTCCTAGTTGTGTATCATTTCCAGTTACAACTGTATTCTTCATCTTGAGATAAAGTATACAAATTCTCTAGAAAATTATCTTGTGTACACAGTTTTTGTTCGGGCTAAGCAGTTTGGGAAGCTATTGTATCGACACTTTGCTCATTATCCAATCTCCATGTTGAATTACAAAAACACTTGTTTCTGATATTCTTATTTCTTTAGCAATAACTTAAACTTTTACTCGGCGTTCAATCAACAAAAAACCTTCAACTTGCTTGATGATTTTGTCACTTTTGTGCTTATAAAGAAGTTCCCCACTATGGATCATCATGAATGGATTCTCTGCACCAATTCAACTGCTTGTACAAATATTTGCAGTGCCATTATTCTTTCATGCATTCTTTTTTTTTGCCTTTCGTGTTCAAGTTAAAAATCAATCATTCCTCTTTAAACTGATATAAAAATGACAAATGTTAAGCGATTGGTACCAATTTGGAGATGACACTATAAAATGTTGCAGAAATTTGTCAGAAGAAAAGTGTCACGATAGCATATCGTTTTCATAGCTAGGTAGATAAAATTAAAAAAAACCCTTTCTACAATTTAAAAAGATGTTGGCACATTAGTTGACATGTATGAACTACTGACAAGTCACTTTTTACTTATTGACAGTGCTGACACTGATCAAGTGATTTTTTGTTTTTGCTAACAATTATTTTTAAGGAAATTAAAATTACTTGTCAATAATATAAAAAAAACATATTTTTATGCATTACTAAACTTCGAAATTTATTTTATAATAACTGGCGTATACAAAAATAACAGCAGAATTCACAACATATTCGTTCTTTAATTATTAAAATAATAAAAGAATTTACATATATTATTGTAGTTTTCAAGGTTACGTCACACAATTGCAACGTTTTATAACGCAAATGCAACATTTTATTCGCAAAAAGAGAAAAAATATAAAATTGATTAGTCTAATTGTGGTGGGGTTGCGTGTGATGGGTGGTGAATAGTGGGTAGCAGGTTGTATGTCTAGGCTGTAAATTACGGCTTTGTGTGTCGGTGTCGGCAATCGTGAGATGTCGGTTTTGAGCCGGTGGTTTTAAGGTCACGATTTGCATGTTGTTATGACTTAAGTAGTTGCTCGTTCTGTCGTGGATTTTGGCTTGCGGGGTCACGGGTCACAATTAATAATTAATAAGGGGGGTAATTAAATAATAAAAATTTTGTTAGTAGTTTCAATCAAAGTTTTACTTTTAATGTGTGGCCAAGCACACTCAAATTGTTTTATGTGAATTTAGGACGATGGTTGCTATGGTCATCTGGTCTTGACAAAAAAAACAGATATCACTAACTATCATTGACAAACAATATCATGACAATATGGAGGACAAAATTGCACAGCTTCCAGTAACTAATGAATTTTGATGTTTCACATCTATCAGCCGTTCTATGGCGGCTCTCCTCTTTTTACAAGAACCAAAATAATATTTAATTTGTCTAATTTTTCTAATTATGTCTTCAGAGTTAATGTAAATTAAAATTTTTAATTTATTTACAGTTCTATTGGGTAGCTCATATAACTATTTGTAGTGTAAAATCTATTATGAATATTGCTCATAAAATTTTTGTTGTTTATTAGTGTCCAAATTCTAGATAAGTTTTACAATTTTACAAAATCACAATAAATGCACGGATGTCGGTTTTGGTCCCAAGACAGATGTGGGTAAGTTAACCTTGCTCTATGCGCGCTTATATCTTTTTTACTTATTAATGTCTTTTATAAAATTTCAGACACCCTGTGACTAAATAAAATAATTAGTAATAAAAAACATTGTTGGATACTAAAATGTATATAGTCACAGGTTTCTAATAACAATAAAAAATACAAAAAAAATGCAAAGGATCTATTTTGTAGGAAATATAATTCTCGTTATAAAATATCTCTTAATATTTACTCAATATCTCATATTTTTCTAAGATACGCTTATATATATAAAGCTTTCACGCTAAGAGGAAGTTATGGAAATTTGGCAATAAGTTTGTATGCATTAAAACGACATTATGATTTGCTATCACAGTAAATCAGTACAAATTAAATAAGATTAAAATCGACCTTCTGGTAGGTAAGTTAGGTTAGGTTAGGTATCTTTAAACGTCCAGCACGCCAACTCAGTCCTGTATGGGGAGTCAGACTTACTTCTGTGTCTTCAAAAAGTGTATTGGCCGTAAAAATAAAAAAATCCAACTAGAAATGACTTGACCAAATTGGTTGCTTGGTCTATTAAATCGGCATAGACAGACCAGACTATTTTGATGTTAAGCTTAACAGTTACTTTCAAAATAGTGCCTCATAAAAAATTATGTGATTTAAAGCGCATAACGTGTTTGCATACTTCTAACATTTAAAACGGTTATATTATTTTGAATGTATGACACTAATGTAGTCAGTCATACGTTCCAAATATAACAATTTTTATATTTGAATATTATTAGTGTCTTAAATTTTGTGAATCCAAGCTGTCATTTTTTCTCCATACATGGATTATACGAGCAAGTAAAATATCCCAGACTTTTCTCACTAAGAAAAGCAATTTATTTGCTAATATTTTCAAATACTATACTTATTAGTATATTTGACCCTTTAGAAAGAGTAAAAACATGTTGTTCAGAATGCATTAAACATTGGTAAAACGAGACACAAAATCTGTGGATAGTCTGTAAACACACGCACCTTCGTTTCTGGACCTGAACACAGGGTTTTTGGCAATTTGAAAAGGAATTTACGCTAAAATATTTGATCTGGGGAATAGTGATTGTTTTGGCAATATATGCTTTGATTGATAGACTTAAAATTTTGCCGAAATATAGTTTTATTAAGGTTTACAAAAAATCGGAAGTTTCTAAAACGGTGCGGTCCAGATTGTTCATAATCAGAACTATTCCGTCAAAAGGGCGTCTTTGAATACCATATCAAACAAAATGCAGACTACTTAAGACTGCTGTAAATGAACAGAAGCAATACATATACGAAGCGGACGAACGAACAGACCTTTTACAATTATTAGTTCATTTAAATAATAACTAACTTCAGCCAGTAGGTTAATATGGTGGTTCATATGAACTACACTGTCAAAAATTTTAACCTCAATTTAAAATATGATAACTTAATAAAATAAAATGATTATTTTTAGGTTTATTAATAAGTACAACACTTATAGACAATTATATGCCTTCAGAAATACTAAAAAGTAAATATAATAGCTAATGTGAATAATAAAAAAGTAAATAAAATATTTTAGATCTCAAAATGTATTAATAAGAAACTATTGCTCATCGAAATCAATCGATTATACGGAAATTCCATTAGAAAGAATAAGAAACTTTAGTATAATTGCTCATGTTGATCATGGTAAAAGCACTTTAGCAGATCGTTTACTTGAATATACAGGTACTATTAAACGTGTCACTGGGCGAAATCAAGTACTTGATAAATTACAAGTGGAACGTGAAAGAGGTATCACTGTTAAAGCACAAAGTGCGTCATTACTTTATGATTATGAAGGCGAGAGATATTTATTGAATTTAATTGATACTCCTGGACATGTCGATTTCTCGAATGAGGTATGAAATTTTTTTAATTATGATTAATTTTTTACAATTTATATTTAGGTTTCAAGATCATTGTCATCTTGTCAAGGTGTAATATTGCTCGTTGATGCCAATGATGGAGTGCAAGCTCAGACCGTTGCTAATTTTTATTTGGCCTTTTCAAACGATTTAATTATCATACCGGTTTTAAATAAAATTGATTTGAAAAATGCCAATCCGGAACGTGTTTGCAAACAATTGCATACTTTGTTCGATATGGAACAAAATGACATTTTGAAGGTATACTTTCTAATAAATAAAACACGAATAAATTAATAATGTAATTTATTAGATATCAGCAAAAATGGGAATTAATATTGATAAAGTCCTAGAAGCAATTATTAAAAGACTGCCTAGTCCTAATGTTGATAGAAATGGTACTTTTAGAGCGCTATTATATGACAGCTGGTATGATAAATATCGAGGAGCATTATCCTTACTTTATGTAACCGATGGATCTATTCGTGTAGGTGACAATATATCATCTTACCATACTAAGAAAAGCTATGAAATTAGATCATTATCGGTTTTGAGGCCACAGGAAGAGAAAGTTGATAAGCTGTAAGATATAATTTTATTTTTAAAAAAATTATTATTAATATGGGATATAGAGTTGCAGGACAAATTGGGCTTTTAGGTTGTAATATGAGAACAAGTAAGGAATCATGCATTGGTGATACTTTGCATAAACAAGGTGAAACGGTTGAAGCATTACCTGGTTTTAAACCACCTCAGCCAATGGTCTTTGCCGGTATATACCCATTTGATCAATCTCAGCACGTAAATCTAAGGAGTGCTATTGAAAAGTTGGCTTTGAATGATTCTGCAGTATCGGTTTCCATTGATACCAGGTAAGATAAAAAATTTAAATCATAATTTAGTATAATAACTTTGTTCGTTTGTTTTAAAAATAAAATTAACTGTAAATATCACAAAATTAAAGATTATTTTATTATATACTTCCAAATACTTATTTAAACATTTAAAATTAATGGCGAGGTAATTATTTAATAATTACAATTTAAAATTAACTTTTTGTTTGTTATATAAATATACAGTGAGTAACAATTACTATTGACTGATTAGAAAACCAACTAAGCACAGACCTAATAAAACTCTAAAATAGGTTATATTATTTTAAGTATTCTTCATTAATATATTATTATATTTTATAAATGTTTGGGATTATGTAACGATTTAATGTGTATTTTTGTGACCCTTTGTTGAAATTAGTTTGGTGAGTAAATAAAGTTGCCTATCGTCTAAGCACCTTTAAGAAGTTAAATTTTTATAATATTATAAACAAACTTAAGTAACCTTTCTGAATTATTGAATTTGAAAAGACAAATAACGGAAACGGACGATTTACTCTAAAAACATTAGAAATGTTTCTGCATTTTCATTATTTTTTCATTTCATTATAGGATTTTTTTACAGTCATGTCTACAACAATAATACATGCTTTATAAAGTATATAGATTTGACAGATGTTTCAATTAAGTTTTTACAGCTTTTCTTGTAAGTAGTTTACAGAAGGTCAAATATAACGATCTGACCACAACTTGGGTAATCTTACAGTTGTACCGCAAGGTACAATTTTAGAACCACTGTTATATGCAATATACGCAATTACTCTATCTTTGCCGATGACACCTAACTATACTATTCTTTTTTCATATCTGAAATAATCAAAGCCGTAACTAGAATCAATTTACACTTGGATTGTCTAAAAAAATACTCCGAAATGCATGGGCTAGTTATCAGCACGTTCAAGTCATTTGCATAACAAAATATTGGATTCCCACATTTAAATATTATGTTTGGGGGTCAAAAACTACTCCTAAAAAGTACATTGCTCTAAAATCGATTTATGCCAGCATGCACCTTCTCAACAGAAGTATTAACTCAGTACTTTGTGAATCTCCTATTCTGTCAAGTTTTAATTACTGCGATACTCTATATGGCACATGTCTTGATCATTATATTACCAAGCGTATTCAATAGGTACAAAACTCACGTATGCGTCTAATCTTCGAAATTTGCAAGTATGATACATTTTTGCACAAACTTGCGCTACTGCGTTCTGTTTATCTATTTCACAAAATAATAGTTACACGCAAACCGAATTACTTATACCAAAGAATATTTTTTAGAACGGATATACATACTTTGAATATAGT
>JARJEC010141159.1:0-45072 GCA_030264575.1 Tachinus sp. AB-2021 | reverse complement strand
CATTTGGATTGGAAACCATGGCAATAACACATATTGCAGAAAAACTAAGATTTTCGCAAAGATCAATAGAGCGCGCCATGCTGAGAATATCTCTAAGGGACCGACAGAGGAACATTGATATCAAAAACAAAACAAAAATAACTGACGTCATGGAGCGTGTTGCGAGCCTCAAATGGAGATGGGTTGGACATACTGCAAGACTGACCCAAGATAGGTGGACACATAAATTGATGAAATAAAGACCACTGCAAACCAAAAGTAGGGGAAGACCACAGATGCGATGGATAGACGACGTTAAGAAAGTAGTTGGAAACATGTGGATGAGAAAAGCCTATGATAGGGAGACATGGAAGGGACAAGAAGAGGCCTATATTCAGCACTGGATGACACAAGGCTAATGAAGAAGAAGTAGATTATTACTTAACATTGTTTATTAACATTTTTCTACATCTTTTTTCTATTTATATAGACATTTTTCTATATGATATATTGAACTGACTGCACGACACAATTTTTTTATTTAATATTTTTGATTTTTAAAAATTGTTGTATTACTTTCGATTTTCTTATTTTTTCTATAGTTTTCATTGTGCACTTTAAATTTGTAGATGTTTTTCAACAATTCGATTCAATGTGGTAACAGTTGTTTCTTGATATATTGATTTTATTTTTATTTTTTATTTGTATTTTTACAATTTATAAGATAGATAATATTTAGAGTAAAGTGATTAAACAATGTCAGCCAATATTGCAAAACGTTGATTTATAAAATTATAATATTTGAAACTCCAAACAAATGTAGGTTCAGGACCAAAAAAGCAAGATCCGCCACTAATGGGTGGTGCTTGTCTTCAGATACAAGATAATCACTCATCAGTTCTAATCACATGTTATTTGATCAATAATCAGTGATCACTGATTGAAGCTTGCTGATTTTCCAGATAACGGATAAAGTGTCTGCTTTCAACTGCTCTTTAAAGGTTTGTTTTAATAAATTCGGAACCTCTTCCGGACTACGCTTTGGCCACATCTGACGGAAACATTTTGAAATTAAATTTGTTGAAAATACAAAAAAATAAATAAAAATTGAGTTTATTTTCCAGCTTCACTGCAATCAAAGATCACGTTTTTGATTCAAACTAATGTGATTGAAACAAATTCTACCTTTTCGTATTATTTTACATACTAAAGTTTACTGATGATGGCTAAAAGATGTCAATACAGATATGAAGCAACAATAAATATTTATGCACGTAAGTGCACTACACTAATTATTTAATCAAGATGACTATTGAAACAATTATTTCAAGAAATAGGAGTAGTTTTTCTAAGCAAATATTACTAAGTGAATTAGTTCAGTAAAGTAATTGAAGAATATAAGTACATATAGCCAAAGCTAATAATAAAAGTAAGTTAAATTAAGTGCAAATACATTTAATTAATGAATATTAAATCAGAAAGCATTATTATGAAATAATAAAAACGATGGCATTATAGGGTGTGATACAAGTGGAAAGGAAGCAGACGAGGGGTTGCCGGTTGGTTGAATCGGTCGCGTAAAGAGATCTCTCTGTTTGCAAGTTAATTAAACATTTCATTATGCGACAGATACAAATAGAGACACCCTTATATACAGGGTACATATCCGAATGCCATGATGCTATACACATCTCTGCCCTACTCGCGCGACAAGCCGTTAGCTGGGAGACGCAGGCACAAATCGAATTACTTACCCCCATTTTAACATGTAATATCCAAAAGGCTTTTAGCACTGGGGTGGTTGATAGCTGATGGCTTGATGGCCCAGTAGCTATGATACACAGGGTCGGAATCGAATAAATACATTTTCCCACCGAAAGCATTATACAAACAGAAACGTTGTGATTCTTTTTTAGTAGCTCTTGGTTTTATTATATTATTCAAAGATTTATTAGCGTAAAACATTTAAAAGTACACAATTATAAGCTATAAGGAACGGCAGCGAAATGGTATTACAAGTAAACATTATTAAATCTATGCCAACTTGTGGTTGTTTATAATGTGGCAGTTATTAAGTAATTGTAGCAGAACTATAGCCTTTCCAGCACTTACAGCCCATTGCTACAATGATTAAGACAATTAACTGAAATATTTATATGTGTTTGCCTTTGGATATGTGTTTGAAAATTAAAAATAGCACATCTAAAAGCTTTTGAGTGAATTTAGACTCACCCCGAAAACTGCTCCATTCTATTGTATTTTTGTTTAACATTTGAATACAAGTAATAATATAAATGATAATATATTTGATGGATATTAATTAAAACACGGAAAGATTTGGACTAAAGAGTTGGAGAAGTGCCATAACAGAAGTGGTAATATTTAAATAATACGGATATTAATAATGTTTTGTGAGTTGCTAAAGTTTCAAATAATAAGATGTTAATGTGTAATTTAGTTCGGCAATCTAAATGGTGTTGTAATACGGAATGGATTAAGTTTATAATTGATGTTGAAATAAATGGTCCGTGGCGAGTGGGTGGGTGGCGTGTTTGGAGGGGGTTAGTATTTGGTGCGGTCGCTCTTTAAAGTAGACGGGATATCCATCCGACACAATCCGACAAGCCAACAATCTAATTGGATATGACTTCACCACTTTAATCGCACATATGATAATGGCTGCCTCGATACTTAGTTTACAGGGCCGTATTTTGTATATTTTATACATTTGCAATTTTTTTTGTAAAATTAAGATTGTATAAAATGCCTGCTGTGCCAACCATAAAATAAAAGCATTTCAATATTGTCAATTGAACTCGTATATATAAATTAAATCTACTTTATCAACTACAAATGTACAAACAAATCGTTTTTTTTAAACCAACACTAAAACCATTTCTATTGTGTTCATATTAGCACCCGACTTACAAACTATATTATTTATTTGTCAAAATTAATCCAATTCGTCCATTATATCCACAGTGTCTTATGATTAATTCATTTATTTATAAATATGCAATTGTAAAAACATGATAAAATACACTGCTGAAAAAAACTTAAGAAGAAACTAAAAAGAACTGGTTTAGTTATAATTTAATGACTACAAATGACTTATGTAACATGTTAACAACATATCAATTGATGGGTAATTACCAAAATTAATAACTGTAAAAATAGATGTTAAAAATTGTAAGAACTGCTGGTAACATTGTTGTTATTAAATTTAAAGTCTTAAAATATAATATGTAAATAGATAACAAAATTAGTATTCTGTATGTTCTTTTCTAGTACGGATACATGCTTCAATTTAACTTGCAATACTACCACTCTATCAAAGACACTATATTTTTTTTTGTAAAATTGTGTTTCATTCTGGTTGGTTAACTTACCTTAAATCTTATTAATTTAATTTAATATTTTTAGAACTTGTTATTTTATTATGTCTTTATATAGATATTAATTTTTGCACAACCTTTGTATAACAAATTATATAACAGATTATAGGCGGCATTAACAAGAAGAAGCAAGAGACAAACCGATATTGTTGTTTAGCGGCACGGCACTTGACTACTGATACTCAATTCTATTCATCAATTTTACAATTTTTCTCTCTTCTTTTGCATCATTAACTTGACACAACACGTGACACGACCTTGAAAAATTGGCCATAGAAAGTTCTACTTTGCAACTTAATACGTTTCTTATTATTTTTTCATATAAAACAACTACCTTATTATATTTCCCACACGGTATGCGGATACAGTGGCCCTCAACTCTTTATCATTTTCATGACGTTTAGCGTCGTCAAGTCTATCGCCAATAAGAGATGTGAACTACTTTCTCATCAGCCATGTTCTCCAATTGAATAAATTAGTGTCCGACCAAAGCGTGGATTGCCTTCAATAATTTTGACTTCTTCTCTTGTAAAATTGACCGTCTTCTATTAGTGTTGAAAGCAAATACGCTCTCAAATAATATATTTTTTAATATGTTTGTATTTATTTTTATGAAATTAAACAAGTACACAAACAGCATTGTAAATTTTTCAACAACTTAATACTAAAAAAAGAAAGTGTACATATATGTATCTGACTTCAGCCAATAAACAGAAGTGAACATATCTGCAAAAATGAGATATTTATATTTAGATAGTGCTCTTCCGTTTCTCGTAAAAATGTAGATAACGCATACAAACATCACAAAAATGTATGTGTTTTCTACGATTAGTTGAGTTGTTGTGACTGTGTGTGAATATTATTACTTTTGTTAATAATCAAATACTTAAAATTGTTTTCTTTTGGCACATATATAAAATTGTGCGTACCTTTTGAAAATAATTTATGTAGCTGAAATTAGTTCCAACAATATAAAATTTAATATTAATCATTTGGTTCATTTTTACTTCAATGCAATATGGAAATCATTAAGGTGGACCTGATTTATGAAGAGTGAAACAATTGTGTGCATTTGATTGTTGCCACTTGTAGCAACTTTGAATTTAAATAATTGATTATAATCTTCTTTGCTCAATTTATTTAAATGTTATTGCCAGCTTGGCGTGATGGAACTGGTTTCTACAGGGTATATACATATATATATATATATATATATATATGTAGATATATATATATATATATATATACCGTGTGTTCACGGAATTTCCGTACATAGGCCAAGCGTTTGGCTCGATTCGGCCTAGAGAGTGGACCGGCAAAGCCAAGCCGCCATGCGCCACTTCAATTGTATTCACGCTGATAGCGGCGTGGAAACAATAACTTGCTCAGTCATAATATTTCACATCGACATATTTCTTTTTTGTTTTGCCACCGGCCCCTTTCTTACTTTTCGCAGCGCAGCAATTATTTTTTGGACCAGTCTGCTGGTATTATTTTCTCGATATTTTCCGTTTGTTTTTTTGCCGTCTTCTCCTTTACAGAGAAAAATAAAATCAAATATTACTGGCAAAAAATAATATTTAACAGTAAATAATAACAAATAATGGCGTACATTCTTAATAAAAAAATTAAGATTATCTCATTATCTTTTCAATGCCATTCTTTGCACCAGATAAGGAATTAATTTTCAGTAAAATATTCCGATAGCCAAATAAATACTTTCCGTGTTGACGATAGCAGCAATACTTGCAAATTTTATTGAAAAAAGGTGCATTGTAGGTTGTAAATGCCATAAAACATCCACAATAAGTGAAAATGCCGAAACGCAGATAATAATGGTGTGTTCAATGATTGAAGAAGATTCAAATTAGTCGATTTGTAAAATTTCAGTAATACTAGTGTGGATAAATATCATTCATATAAATACCAAACCCATCAGGAAATTTTCCCTGAAGACCACTATTATAGAATAGAATTTTATGAGACAGTAATAGAACATGCAAATGCAGATAACAATTTTATTGAAAACATCATGTTTACTGACGAATCCACGTTTGCTTTACATGGTAAACATAATCAATCTATTTTTTGTTGTTGGTCTGTTGAAAATAGATATCAGCAGATAAATTTAAAGACACAGTATCCCGAAAAAGTGAATGTTTTGGCCGGTATTTATTGGAATAATATAATTGGACCTTTTTTATCGATGGAAATTTAAATCTTCTTCAAAATCAAATTGTACCTGCACTAAGGAATCTAACCGACAATTTTGATAATATTTGGTTCCAACAAGATGGCTGTTCTGCTTATAACTCTAAAATAGCAATGGACTATTTACACAACATATTCTCCCAAAGCATTATATCGAATAGTGGTAGAATTTGCTGGTCAGCAAGATCGCTAGACCTAGCCCCTGACAATTTTTTCTTATGGGGATACGTTAAATCCAAATTATATGGACATCAAAATGAAAGAGCCAATAATCTGAACAAGCTAAAAGTAAATATCGAGGGTCAATTTCGTGCAATTACTTCTTGTATGCTGAACAACGTTTGTTTAGAATTTTATGACCGGTTGGGTTATTGTTTGGCGCAAAATGGGGGTACTTTTGAAAACATATTGCAATATAAAAGTATTTTTTAAGTTTTTTAAATAATTTAGATTTTTAATTTTAATGAATTATTTTATTTTTAAACATTTTATTTGGTGGAGTTGCTTGTTGTGTTAAAGTTTTTTTATTAATTTAAAGTATTTTTTAAATTAAAAAAAAATAGATTTATAATTTTAGTTTAGAGAATGATTTTATTTTTAATAACTAGAACAATAATCTCATCAATTTATTACAACATTTTTGCGACATTTAAATACTTCTACACGCGAGTGGAATGTGTCCGTCGGTCCCCAACCTCGACCGAGTAGAGTCGAACGCCTGTCCTATGTACGAAAATTCCGTGAACAAACAGTATAGTGGTCCAAATGGATTTCTGGCACTTTATATTTTTCTTCCAAGAAAAGACGTATTACTACTCATTTTTACTAGTTATTTATTTGCAATAGCGTCTATTTAGTTTCAATGAGATGTCCGCATCTCATTGAAACTAAATCACTAAAGTGCATTGGTGATTTCTTATGAAGAGTAAAACAACCGTGTGCATTTGATGGTAACCGCTTGTAGCTATTTTGAATGTGAATAACTGATTAATGCCAGCTTGGCTCTGTGATACTGGTTGCTTGTAGGGTATTTTTATTTTCCAGATGGATTTCTGGCACTTTATATTCTTCTAGCAAGAAAAGGCGCATAACCACTCAATCGTTCATTACCATTTAGAGTATGAAAGTTTTATTCATATATGAATGGAATAGTATTTAACTCATCTTCTAGTTCCAAATTTTTCCCTGTCATCTTGATTGACTACCAACTTTTGCTGTGCATTTTATTTAATTTACTCAAGCTATTTAAAAAATAACTTATTAAAACAATTAATAAACATATGCATTACTTTCCGAACATTTTTTTAACTTATACAATCTTATTTTTTATGCATTGATATACGTAATAAGTGATTCATTTCAAATTGTATAAGAAAAAATGAGGTTACAATTGAAAAAAAATATCGATTACACAATTAACTAAAAAAACTAAAAGAATTTAAAATTATTCTAAACAATGGTGTTTTATCGGAAACATTCGACTCTACAATTAACAAATTTTTTATTTTTTTTTGTACAATTTACTGTTATTACGTGACAATGCATAATACAAAATTAGAAATATAACTATTATGTTTTCATTACAATTTATTTTGCTATATTCGACTGCAGTTTTGACTAAACTTCTGTTCAATGGTTCAATCGAAACTTATATTTAGTTGTGTATGTACGTAGCATGATGATAATATAAGTATTAATATTGTTTCATATTATTAGCATATTTAAGTGTGAATTTTTGAAACTGCATATAATAAAATTTATGAGTATATATTAATTGCCAAAATAGAATTTTGATAAGTCGCAAATGGTAAACTCTTGGTCAGACATGAAAATTATAAGGTAAATAAAACAATAGTAAGTGGTAAAATGTAAGTGGTGATTTAAAAATGGGTAAATTTGTTATTCATTTGAGCTGATTTTTATATGTGCGATGTAAATGAGAGAAATATAAAAGAGATAAAAATTCCCATTTGGAATGGATGTTCCCCGGACGCGATTCAAAACATAAGAAAGAAAAATGAAAATTTATATTGTTATAAAACTTTAGGACAAATAAAATGCCTCCATCATTTCTGACAATAAATTCTTTAAAGCGATGCAGTATAGAGACATTTATATATGACGCAGGTAAAGGTCGCGGCTGCAAACGTAGTAAAATATACCTCTGCCCTGTACCCCCTTTAGTGTCCGTGGACCGTCGTCGCCTCTTTTACATACTCTATCCATATAAAGTTTATACCTGCATTTACTATTTCCGCGATTGGAAAATGTTGAGCTTCCTCAACATATTAGTGCTGATGGAGTAGGGTGAGGTGAGGCGAGAAGCGGGGTGGCATGAGCATAGATTACATTGTTTTAATGTTATGCTAATGTCATATCGGCTTCTTTCTCAATACAATATCTAATAGATTTACTGTAATTATTATAGGCAAATTATTGCGTAATTAGTTGGCTTGTGAGAATAATTTCAGTTTATTAATATTCGTAGAAAATGATAGGCTGTAAAACGGGCATAAAAGATATACTTTGTGTTTTTAATACGTGGACGTTTCCTATAGAAAATTATGTTTTATGGGCACATAATTTGTTATTTATAAAATTGACTTTTAATGTATTATTATTATTTAACTATTTAACGAGCTGTAAATAATTTTTACGTGAAAATAGTCACATGTGTATTGAAAGGAGATGCTGAGATGCTATCGGAAAAGGAGACGGATGTTTTCTGATATTAAATAAATTGTTTTTGCCAGGTGAAATGTAGAAATGTAGTATAGATCTATATAAATGTATATAGATCTTGAGGTTGGTTGGGCTACCAATCTTATGTTTGACAGTAAAAAGCAAACAAGATATATATTTCGAGAAGGTCGCATTATAGATTCTATCCGAGTTTTTGAATTCAATTTTCGCAATCGTAATCCGCAGTTGCTATTGGTCAGTCACATTTCGAATTCAATTTTTATCCTCCCGAGATAGATTCCGAAGAAGATATGTGAAAGAGAGGGCAGCTCGACTGGCCACTAGGGGTCGTTTGTAGGGTGTAGGGTGTATGGAAATGAAACTCAGAGACTTAGATATTCTGAAATCACTGCCGATATGTACACCTGTGACCGTCCGAACAGTACAAATCGCCAACAGCCACCAACAGCTCCCTCTCCCACGACCCTCATGCTAATATTAACACTTAGGATATAAAATCAGATATCGCAGAAATAATAAAACTTGCGCCTCTTATTCTTTCTATATCCTCTGATATAGGCGATCACATCTTGACCACAGCTTTTACCCTTCTATTTATACAAATCCCTGGCCCGGCATACGGCACGGAAGTCGGACTACCGCCTTCCCATTTTCCACCACTTTCCAGTTGCAAAACCCACCCCCCGTACGTTCGGTCCCCGGTTTTTCGCTGCAACTGCGAAACGTCAATGGAAACATTGTGCACTTCCGCACCGACTGTATGCAAAATAAAATTAATAAAATACAATGCACCTAAAGTACGAAGTGCCCATAAATAATAACGATTATATTTCATAAATAAATGGCTGTACGAAAACTGTGAAATATTTTACTGCGCAAAATAAAAACTGTTTGATTTCCACCCCTTAAGTTTTTAATTTGTGTTCAGTTTGCAACGTTAATTTTTTACTGTTAACTCGAAAGTCTTACGCCCCAACAAGTATAAATGGTGATAAATTTTAAAGGTTCATTTCGATATTAGATTCGCCCAGATGGAATCGATTCCAATTGTCACGTCGCCTCCGCACCCAATCATCCGTTTGGTCCACTTGCGTCGATGCCATAAATTTAAACTTCACAATGTGTTTCATTTATGTAATTTGATTTTTGCCCCTCGAGTTTGCATAGAGCGTCGTTCGCTTCCTATTACATATTTTATAAGTTTGCCAATAGATTCAATTAATATACGCCGTTTTAACTTCTTACGCCGGATTATTTCTTTGTTAATGTATTTTCCTTTTTACACCACCTGCAATCGACACACTCCATGTTTATACAGGCAACCAGCACATAAATTCATGAACTGCAATTTTCTCTAATTAACTTAATTTCCGTTAAACGCAATCAATTTACTAGTAAAAATCTAGCTATATCACTGTAAAAGTAATTAAAAAATAAATGATATTTATTTTAACAATTAAATTAACAATACAAAAATCAATACCAGAATTATTATACAAAACAATACAAATTTTAATAACAAAACAAAATAACAGTCAGTAATTATACACCTTTTTAAAAGAAAACACGTTTAAAATTAATTATCCAAAATCACATTGTTCCAAGCGGCAACAATCTAATGCAGAAAATTATTTTAATTACATAAGTACTCATCGATGTGGTTTCCACATAGTATTGAAGCAAAGAATAATAATAATAATAATTGATTTATATGTCAATAGTAAATTGGGTGGGTAGGTTAAAATATTAAGAAAAATTGTATAAATAGTTTTAACTGTATTAATCTCACCAACCCGCCCGACTATTGTGTTATATTTAACAAAAGACATTCAAACTATTTGTGATATAGTATAGTAGTATTATTAAAAGTGGCTTAACATTAAATCACTTGATGACACAATAATTGAGTGATTGGGTAGATTACAAAAAAAAACCTTACCCGCTCACCTATTGTATAAGTAGTTGGATATTACATCCACCTGTTATTTTATTTAAAACAGATATTTTGGCATTTACTGTATTTTTTGCTAATGCTAAACTGGACACATACACATTGAATTGATCAAGTGCAGTTCCATAAATAATTTTTTTTAAATTTAATTACTACGATCTCGTATCTGAGCGCGAATTAATAACTTCTAACAAAAATTATTGCAAAAAAGTGGAGAATGCAACACCATAGATTTAGACAAAACAATGATAAACGCTATTTTCATCTTACGCCAAATTACTGTGAAATGCATCAAATTGAGCAACAAAGCTTTCATTACTGCATAGATGTTAAATAAGCTTTAGACAGGGTTAGACATTGTAGCGTACTAAAAATACAATACTAACAAAGTTTGAGTCGTTCTCATTGCTCTGGTTTGCTGATAACGGGAGCGACAAGATTGACTACCACTAAAGTCATGGAAATAGTAGTTGCACTACCGTATCTTTGCCCAGTCATAATGGCTGAAGACTTCAGATAAACGAACAAGTTTGTAATCTTAGGACTTACAAACCGAGTATAACAAACGCGTTGCATGAAATATTTAGCAATTGCGTATGCAACTCAATATACACCTTTTATACATATGATTTGAATACGTATTTTAACACTCACTAGTGTGATAAAACCTGTCATTTTACAACAAAAGAGGAAAAACATCATTAGGAAAAATTTCTTTTCTGGTGGTAAGGTTAGCTTTCATAATAAGTTGCCGCATTCAAAGGTCCTTTGATGTAGTAATACCGCCGCAAGACAAGTAGTTAAAAGAAAAATACTCAGACAAGGAAACATCTGGTATACAAATTATATATATATATATATATATATATATATATATATATAAAGACAAACAGCAAGGAAAGCAGATTACGCTATTTATAGGCAAATTTCCCTCCGTTTTCCATGCGGAGGTGGTCGCTATTAAGCGGTGTGTCCGGAATGTGATAGTGTCAAAAGTTTTATCCAACATACCGATTACTACATGTCTGGCAGTATACCAGCATATATATTATTGCGTAGACAGTTTATAGACACTAGGCTCAAACAAAAAACTACACCTCGCCTGGACGTTAAAAAACGAAAACATTTTACAGCCAACCGAAAGAGAAACAACTGGGACATTTTTTGAACAAGAACTTGCTTTAGGAATCTCATACAATCTCAAATCTCAAATAATCCGGCGCAAACTTGCAACGGAACGCCACAACTTGTGGAAAACCTATTTGATTGTAACAAAACCAACACAAAATACTCAAAAGGAAGTATCGTACATTAATCAAATTAAATTGCAAAGGCTATAAATAAGTTCTGTAAACTTATTATTGAACACTGCAGTTTTAACAAACACATGCATTGAGAGACAGAACTGCTGATGGTGTGAGACGTCAAAGGTGCTCAATAAAACCAGCAGAATTACAGTGCAAAGACAATTGAAACCCATAAAAGGTTAGTAAAAAAACTAAGAAAAACAATTTTGAAACTTAAGCCTTAAAAATTGTAAAACAACTTAACACTAGTATCAAATAACCGATTATTACCATTGTTGTCTGGTATAATCATCAGACTAATGTTATTGTCAATAATTGCAAAGTAAAGACCGCCAATAGAGGATACAGATTACAAAAATAAGAAAATTATGTTTTGCATAACTAATGATGCTCAAAACAGAAATCATTGGCATAGACATATTGAAAACCAAAAATTATTTGCTATGACTATTTTTTTATTTATTAATGCTGCGGCAACTACTAGGGGTATTTGCTGCGCCTAATTTTAAGATAATAATACCACATCTAGCCTAGAAACAAAACAGACAACAATTTAAAACTCAATAAGAATTCAATAAATGAATATCACTAAGCTAATCAGACATATCAATTAAAACTTATACTTAATATATTACAGATGACACAGAAGTTGTAAAATGCTCTGGTGCCAAAATCTACACTAATATCACAGATAACGCACACATAAACAATACTTAATAAAATAAACAATAAATAATAAATAATTTAATTTGCTTTTAAGAGTAGCGTGTTTTGTTAAAAGTCAAAACATTTTTCTAGGGACTCCTCGCTGTGTGAAAGAAGAAAGGCCTCATCATCTAAGAGTATCAGCATATTGCACTGATAAGCGTAGACGTTGCATTCTTTCAGTATGTCCTTCTAAAGCTTCGGTCGAGACAAGACGAGACAAAATTAATCAAATTTTGTTCTTGTCTCGTCGAGATTATAAAAAATGATCTCGACTTGATATCGGCAAAATTCTCGACATATCAATCTCTAACTCGACAAAATCACAAGATCTTGACTTAAAGATTAAATAAAAAATTTCATACATAAAATATAATATAACATATTTATTAAATAAACTTTTATTAAAATATTCATTTTTTTAATTCGTTTTTTTAAATACAAAATCTTATCTAACTCCCATTTTAATCTCGCCAAGATCTCCTCTTGATTTCGATCTCGACCTTGAAAAAAAACATATTTTGTCTCGATCTCAATCATGATTTCAAGACGAGATCGAGATTTTCTCTTCTCGACAAAAGATGTAGGTGTTTTACTGTTAAACGATTATTATGTATCGCATTTGATAGCATATATCTCCTGGTGAGATCTACCATTGATTTAGAAAGGAATTACGGAAAATCCTTCCACTCTGATATGATATTTATAAGTATAGTAATATCGCCAAGTAACTTGAATCGACCGCCTTATCGGCTAGTTAGTGACTTTTGATGCTCACATGCTCCGTCATCTAGACAAAGATAATTATTTTCCAATCACAGACCAGAACGTGACTTGTATGAGCTGGGCTAGCGCAAAGACTATTATAATGTATAGATTGAAAAAAGTGGCATCGAAATTCAATACGAACTTTCTATTCAAACAACCTAATTACTCACTATCTCTAGCGAGTCTAAATGTTGCAAACTAACCATATGTGAAGAAAATGTAGAACAGATGCTAAGTTTCAAATACCTTACGAGCCGGACAAAAAAGCAACGCTATTAGAAACAATTGTATTATCAAAGACAAAGATTTTCCAGAAGGAAAATAAGATAGTTGAAAGATTATTTAAAATCTTGGATGTCCAGATATAAAAATAGCAAAAACAAGAACAGCCAAACACAAAAAGACTCATTGGAAGACTAACTAACCTAACGCGATAGCACAACAGCTAGACGTCTAAAATGGACGCCAAGTGTACCAACTATAAACTTTTATGAGTACATCATTATTAATTATAAATAACAATAATTTACTTTAATATTTTACCTACCAAGTTACGAATTTTGTAATAAATAATCTAACATCAAATATTAAAAAAATGCTATAATGTCATTGTTAATTAAAATTCAATTATAAAAATATATTTTTATCTTAAATTGCTATAAATTTTAGCTTACTTAATTGCTGTATATGTACCACGGAATGGCTAATATGATAAGATAAAATTAATTAATTATCACACCTTTATATTAATTATATATATAATTTTTATAGTCGTACGACTATGTTTTACATTGAAATTGTTAACTGAGATATGTTTATAATTTATATTAAAGTGTTTTATTAAAAAGAACTGTTAAATATAGAATAAATAAAACATGTGTAATTAAACAGATTGTTCAACTATGCCGATTAACTTATTTATTGACTGCACAAGCCAGAAAACTCTTTAATAATATTAGCAGTTAGCACGAATCCTTTTTTGGGGAAGGACTATCACTTATGAGCTTTTGTATGTGTTTATTTATGAAAGGAGTGAATCGATATCGAAACGTACATTTTTATCGCGCTTAAAATCTATATTGGTTCTGATAAAATGTGTGTCTCATGTAAGTGTTGATACTAGAACGATACACTTGTAAAGTGGAAAACGTTCTTCGATTTATTCGCCTATCATCTTATCATCTTGAACGGATCCAACCATCACATCAGAGACGGGAACGAGCTGCATCGCACCAGTGGCGTCTCGTTTCTTACACGACTACTCTTGGGAAAATGAATTCCGCGATACATTAAAATTATATAACGCATGAGTTACTATCTCATAAAATATAATATTCTAAACACATTGTATATCTATAAATTTCATATTTAAATACATATTATTTATTAAATGATTTAATTAAAATATCTAAGACAATCGGTCAGACTAGATGTATTTGATTGTTGAGATCGATAGTTGTTAAAACATTATTATAACAATAAATCACACGTGTGTAAGGTTTTAAAATTATATTTAATTGTACTATGATTATTGCTTAGCCACACTGTAGAATCCTTGTTTTATTAAAGTTATAGTAGAAGTATTCAAATCGACAATTACCAACAAGCAAGAAACTTTTGACAAAATTAAAGAAATTATAATTAAATGTTTAAAATCATCAAAAGATGGTGATGATTGCACCATCATTGCTCATTTTATTTTGTTGCATGTTATATCCACATCTTACTCAGCACATAAAGCATA
This sequence comes from Tachinus sp. AB-2021, assembly GCA_030264575.1. Taxonomy (NCBI): domain Eukaryota; kingdom Metazoa; phylum Arthropoda; class Insecta; order Coleoptera; family Staphylinidae; genus Tachinus; species Tachinus sp. AB-2021. The sequence continues at coordinate 30,309 of JARJEC010141159.1, read as the reverse complement.
GTCTCTAAGTTTGACATCACAATTATTAATAAATAATTAAAGTCAATTTCACCACTTACATATTGAAAAACTGACTGATAAATCAAAGCAAATGCTGAAAAAGAACGTTTATTAGTGTCAATAAACCACAAAAGAATATATGTACAAAAGTACAAAATAGGAATAGTCAAATAGTTTTAGATGTAAAAAAGAATATGAACAATTTGTATATAGTAACAAAAAAAAAAGAAAATCAAAATGGGTATGATTACCTATAAATTGTGTTAAAATTAGTTGGTTTAGAGATCAACTTCAATAAAATTACCAAGTCCATCAGAAAAATGTATGCACAATTTAAAAAACAAAAAATCTGAATTATGTGTTTGTTTTACATTTAAATAAAAATCACACATGTAATACTCTCTTCAGTTAACCACATGGTTACTTTATATGTTCAAAATATTTTCCACTAATCGCCAGACAAGTAACAGAACGACAAGCAATCACCGCAGCTACATCGAGATTATTGCATATGTCGCTAAAATGGCAAACTTCTAAATTTTGTTCAATGTGATGTACCTGCTTACATTAACTATGAGATGTAAAAGTGCCATAATGTTTTCTGAATATCATGCTAAAAGTACTAGTATCTATTGAGCCATGAGCATACTACAATATAGAAACGCAAAATTATTAACAATATCAATATCAATATCAATATTCCGATACAGGCTGACAAAGAATACATTTACATATACATTTTTTAGGCAGACTGTGTGCACGACAAACAAGCTAAATGATTTCAATGATACAATTAACAACATTGAAAGACATAATTTAATATGGGGCCGATACTTGTACGTACTAATAAGGATACTAACCAAAATAAAGACCCCGGGCTAAAAAACATAAGCCATAATTCAAATTTTAAAGAATTGAATATATACATTAAGTTTCAGTCTGGAAATATTTTAGTAACACAAAAAATTGCGCAAGAAATTTAGACAGTTACTTATAGCCTTTTTGTCCCAAGGTCAATTGATAATATATCATACTAAAAATTTATAGTATAGGCACAATATAATATACAGCAAGCATAACAAGTTTATAGTACTAATGGGCTAGTAATGTTTCTAGACAATAATATAATTAGAATGGTAAAGTAATATAATAGAAGCAATTAAACAAAAAAAGGATTGAGGACGACCTCAGATGAGATGGATCGATTATCTCAAAAAACATACTGGACTAAACTGGTTCAAGTTAGAGAAACCCTATATCCAAAGAATTTTATACGGCTAAAAAAGAAGTAGAAGAAGCTTATTTTATGATTTGTTATAAAGTGCACATTCTCAACAAATATATCAAACAAAATATTTTATGCGGTTTTAAACAACAACTTGTATAAATATTACATTTTAATGTTACTATTCTATCAATATAATAATACTAATAATAATAATATCGTTTATATTTGTGCCTTATTTTATTTTCTGCCCCATATAATAATATACTTCTTACTAAACTATGAAACAATATACAACATATTTTCATATTTTCAAACTTTCTTTCATCCAATCCCCATACTTGTCCGACTATCTTATTTGCTTTCTTTGCCAACTCTTTTATATGCTCATTCTCACTATTATTCATGGTCATAACATAATCTAAATATTTTAACTTTTTCCCTTCCTCAAGCTCTTGCCTTTCTCATTTCTAATCCTCGTTTCTTTGCTTCCCCCTCTTTTCCTAAACATAATTATTTTTGTTTTTTCACATTCACTTCTATCCCTTTCTTTCTAAAATAGTTCCTGATTATCTCTTTTGCTTCTCTTGCAACAATCACCATGTTGTCGGCATAAGCCAATGACTACACTTCTATTATGCCCACTACAATTCCTCCTGACTGCGCCATACCTAGCCTCTCCTCTACGTCTGCTATATATACCGCAAATAAGATGGGACTGAGTGGGCATCTTTGCCTTACTCCTTTTGTCGTCCAAAACTTTACACTCTTTTTTCCATTCACCCATACTCTCTTCACAGTCTCTCTATATACTTTTTTATTCTTTTTATCAAATGCTTATTTATTCCTTTCTCTTTGAAGTATTTCCATAATTTCTCTTGATCTATACTGTCAAACGACGCTTTTATTTTCAAGAATACCGCATACAACTTTTCTCTTTTTATCGATGTTTTACGTTCTATCATGTGATTCAATATATACACGTTATATAGTAGTTTTTTCTTTTCTAAGGTCGGCTTGGCCGTCTGGTAGTGTCTCTTTTTCCCATTTAACTTTTTCTCTAGGATTGCATATATCCTGTATGAGTGAATTCTCTATAATTTTCAACTTCATCTTTTGTGTACTGGACATACAAGACTCTCTCTCCACTGGCTTGGAAAACCTTCACTCTTCCTTGCTCCATATAATATTTTGCGCCATCTCTAAATCATATCTTCTGTACTGTGCATCCATGCTTAATTTTGTTTTTTATGCACTACGGCCGTTTTTGATTTTGTCAGTTTTTATGTGTTTTAATAAATTTTTTTTAGATTTCCTCCATGGAACACTTTTTGGATAATGCTGACTAATGTTTCCATTTTTTTTCAAGTTTATCCGTTCCATCAAATAACAATGATAAATGATTTTTCCATTCTTCCAAAGACATAGATATATTTTGTAATTTTTTTCTTCGTTTAGAAATTTCTACAGCTACAGTTTTGATTGTAATACTTTGTATCTCCATTTTTTATGTAATTTCGTCATTGTATTTTCTTTATGCCATTTCATTACTACATCTTGGTAGGTTTTTAGTTTTTCCATCAATTTCCTCTTTCTTTGTTCCACCATCCACTTTGTGTCTATTTGACTCCTTTATCTGTGTATGTCTTACAGTTGAGTCGTCAATTGTACTTTCTAATTATGTCATCATTGCCTCAACCTCCTGTTCTTTATAAACTCTTTCACTTAAATGTTTACTTTATTTGTTTATTGCTCTTTCAGTCCAGACTACTCTGCTCACTTTTTTGTTCCTTTCTTGTTTTGTAATTTTACTTACCTACTATTTGGATTTTCAGTGGTAGATGGTCCGATTCTCTGTAAACGCACAGCGCTTTTTACAATACACCAAAAAAGGTTACCTAGCTACATTTTACAGCCCATTACCACGTTTAACTAACCACTGTAGCACTAGAAAATACGTATTTGGGTTCCGCAATTAGCTCAACAACAATCTTTGAATTATGAGTTCTTCTCAGTTTTAACTTATAAAAGTATTAAAAGCAGTATGTTGTTTTGCTCTTCATAAGAAGTATTCAGTGCACCTAAGTAATTTACTTATCGCATTGAATCAGAGATTGAAAAGAATAATTAATTTACGTATTTAATGCCACCACAAGTTATAATAGTCAGAGTAAGTGCTTATACAGATACTAGAAGTACTATGTAGAACACTGAATATACTCATTATTCAATAGTATCAAACGCTAACACTTATATTAAAAAAAATGAAATAAAAAGTTTAAAATCAATTACCCAAATTCACTAAATATGTATTTATAATATTGAAAAGAAAACTACAAACGAGTCACAAATTTAAAATCGATTATTTAATTCTCATTTATTAAATTAATTTTTGTTTATTATACTTAAAATAAAATCTATAGCATTAATAACAATTGTCCATTCAGCACATTACATGTAATTATTTTGCAAAATAAAAAAGATATAATTTTTAATTGCTCAAAATTAAGGCAATTATTTTTTTGTTTAAATACAATTAAGAGTGTAATGCAAATGCGTCAGATGAGATTTTAATGTGTAATAAAGAAGCATGTTATAGCAGTATTAACGATTTGCATTTATATGATTTTAATTTATTTAAAAAATTAAATGTAAAGTAAAATCGCACGTCACTGGAAAGACATCAGCTACAGCTGATATTCCATTGAGGGGAACAGGGGTTGGGGGATAGGGACGGTTGTCTCTAACTGAAGATAGAGCTACTCTGCATATCATTAATCATAATTAAAGTCGAATTTAGATATCCTCTATGAATCTCTGTGTTTATTTGAGCCTGGAACTCGTGAAAGGGTACATTAGCGGAAGCACTAGCGGTAGCAATTGCAGGGTCATCCGCAGGTCCAAACAACACTCATATTACACATTGTTTAATCACCTATTAGTTACCAACACTTTATTATGCTCAAGACAGTATACACTTGTATTACATCACATTTATTGCCTATTTAATAATTAAATAATAATAAAATAATATAACAATGTAATAATATAATACACAATTGTTTTTAATTATTATTAATGACGTAAAATATTTATAAATAAATTTAATTATTTATTGTCGGCTTATTTTTTCTGTTAATCTAATTAACGATAATAGAAACTGGAAATAGGTACTGTAAATTCAGAATTTGTTCTGTATGATTCAAGATTCAAGCTACTATGAGCTTTCATTCCAAAAATTGTTATGCGCTTTTCCTGTAAACGATAAAAAGAACCAAAATATATATTTAGAAAACCTAATATAATTTACAGATAACTAACATTACAACGATAATCTGGACAGAAAAAAATGAATAAAAAGCAAAAATAATCTTTTATTTTGATTTGAAAATTACATTAAAGAAAAAGTTTAAAATTAATTATTCAATTCCACGATGCCACAAACGGCAACAATTGTTTCCCACTTCACAGAAACTGACCAGTGCACCTAAATGATTTCCGCATTGTATTGAAGCATGCATTTATGAGTTCTAGTGAAGAGCAAAACACCGTCTCCATTTCATTGCAGCCGCGTGTAGCAATGTGAAATTGGATAATTAATTTTAAACTTTCTTAGTATGTTTGCAAATATTAGAAATACTTATTTTGTTTGAAACAGATTTTTTTTCTTGTAAATTAAAAGCCGATGTATGTGTTTTCGCTAATTTAAAATCGGTTTACCATAATATCTAAGAAATCACTAGATTATCTTTAAGTTTTTTTAGTTTAATAGTGATACAATATCTAAAAATCATATTAAAACCAGTTAAGTTATTCTTGTAAAAATACGGTTTTATTAACTTTTTTTGTGCAAATAGCAATTGCAATTTTTGTAGTGTTTTTGACTTTGACATAAATTTCAATTTTTGGACAGTTATTTATAAAAAAATTAAAAATATAACATATTATTTGTTGTTAATTGCAATTTTTAAGAGTCTTTTGCCATAGATCGGATTTTTAATCGGTTTTCTGTTAAATGAGTTACTTTTCTGCCACAAATCAATTTTTGATGACATTTTTGTTATAAATAGTAACATTTTTTACTTTTTTGTCACAAGTTACATTTTTTGAAAAATGTTTTGCCATAAATTGAGATATTTAGTTAGATTTTATAACTTCTATTTAGTAGTTTAGTTTAGTTTACTCCCCGAACTTGAAGAGTCAGATTGAATAGTCACGGCGTAGATTTAAACTACAGACCTTTTGGACTACAACCTAAGCCTCTACGCCTGACCTATGCTCTTCGACTATTATAGACTGATAAAGTTAGCAATATCAAAGTCCGAATAAAATCAAGTAAAAATTGAATTCATTAAAACTATAAAATAACTTAGACTGGTAAACCAAAAAAGTGCCAAATACACATTCCTAGAGTTAATCCAGGAAAAGAGTTTGTTAATTTTTTTTTTACAAATTAGAGAAAATTGAGGGAAAAAGAAACGTTGGTAGGCAACATATGTTTTGGCTTAAAAACCTAAGAGCCTGATTCTAGCAACAACATTTGAGCCACAATCCACTTCTTATTTATTTTTGTATAATGATTAAAAACAAGCTAATTTCAATTTGTAATAAAACTTAAAACATTAACTCATGTTTAAAACAAATGGAATTATCTCACTTATTCACTTTCAAAAACAACGACTTATTTAATTATTTGAAACAATAATCAATTAATAAGTCTTGATAGCTGTAACAATAGTAAATCTCCGATGTATTTAAAAGAAATATTTTACCGTATTGAGTATATGCTTGGCAAAGAATAAATATCCCAAATAACAAATTAAAATAGCAAACTCAATAAAGCAAACATTTTTTACTTAAAATAAATAAAAATTCTATTTCTCACACAAAAAACATAATTTTGTACCTGTACATTTAGTCGTTTTCAAATTATTACGTATTTTCATAAAAAAATGTTAACACCTTGTAACTCTTAAACGAGTAATATTTTACTCCTATAAGAGTAACTTCGATAACAAGATATTAATATATGCGTTATTTTACGTACACCTTTCAATTACGTTGACACCTTCAGATAAATTGGTTAGCGCTTATGAAAAATTTTATTCTAGTAAAACAGTGTTAGCCCAGACGGAATATTTTAACGTTTACTATCTACTCTGTGCCAAAACACCATAACTCAGGGTAGTGGTAAGTAAAATAAGCGGTCAGCGGGTTTTTTCTTTACTATTTATTTACCATCTCTACAAAACAGATACATTACAATTAATTATACATAACCCGCATAACAAACACATACCTGACAGGCAAGCTATCTCTCGAGTTGAGCCAATAACTGTATATTGACCCCAACGCATAGAGTCAATTAACATGGAGAATTTCTAACCGAATAACCCTTTCTCAGTAGGATACGGGTCTGTCAAACCCGGAATGAGCATCATCGACAGTGGCGCGTCCTCTTATGACCAGCCTAATACAGTGTGTTTGTTACATCTGTCCCCATTCAAAACATAGTCGCTGATATAGACTAGGGTAAAGAATTGACCACGCTTGGTATTATGTGGGACGAATAAAATTTGCCCCTTTCGTTTAGATTGTCCTGTTCTATCAAAATAAATGTCTTGGTTCCAACTTTTTTCATAATTTGGTACGGACCTTCAAAGATAGGTAAGAATTTCCGCGTTTGTTGTGCTAGCGCAGACGAGACCGGATTTGTTTTGAGTAGGACAAGCTCTCCTATTTCTAATGATGCAATTTGCTGACTACTTCCCTATTGGGCTCGACGGATTGCGGATTTGGTTAGCTGTTCGGTCGCATAAAACAACTTAACATAAGCATCCTTTTGCAAACAAGTGTTTGAGTACCTAACCCAATCATGCAAAGGGGAAGGTGGCGTCGAGCCAATATGTAATTCTCGTAGCGTACACCCCGTGGATTCATGGATCACCGAATGTATAAATTCTACAAATTTGAGAACTTCTCATGCCCACTTGCTCCAAAAGGTTTCCCTGCGGTTGCCTGACAGACGAAAAGATAAGTTGGATCGCCGTTTAGAAAGCGTTTTCACTGGTTTGCAGTGAACTGCGTGCCTTGGTCACATAAATTTGTTTTGGAAGTAATGTTTTGTAACCGATTTGTAATGGCTTTAGTAGAGGCTTTGCCGAATAGAGGCAAACTAGCTTGTTAAAAGCGTCCAATAGTACAAATATGTAATTTACTCCACCAGCTGAGCGGGTAGTAGGCCATAGAAATCGACGGATACTAGATTGTTAGGACTTCGGGAATAGTGGCTTCAAGACTTGGTTTGGGCAAACGAAAATGTTTATTAACCTGGCATACCTGATACCTTTTTATAACTTGTTTGATAGCACAGAACATCCCGCTTCACCATAGATCCCTGCATCGCTCGCCAGATATTATATATGCCAAAGTGTCCATAGTGCTCATGGTACGCGTAGATCAGTTCTTGTACTAAGACATTTGGCGCACATATAACTGCAGGTATGTCTTTGTCAATTCTATAAAATAGAACAGAATATGCTGCCTGATCCCAGATTCCACGTATCTACGTATTTTAATTAATTCTTTTTGTTCAACCTTCAGCCGGTTCGCAAGGGACTTTGACTTGACCTTTAAAAACAGGTGCAACGCGCACCTGTTTTTAAAGCCCTTGCGGAGGCAGAAAGGTAAAAATCCAAAAACTACCACTAGCACCGCTAATCAGTACCATGATTAGCGGTAAGGTGGATTACGCGATAACACGTCCGCAATAAGATTTTTCGGCTCCGGAAGATATAATATTTCAAAATCGAAGTCTAGGTTTACAAGTACCCAACGACTAATCCGCGACGATAATAACCTACATCGTTTCAGGTAGCTCAAAGATCGATGATTCGTAAGGATTTTGAAAGGTTTCCCTATGAGAAACACTCGCCATCTTCTCAATGCACAAACTATGCTAAGTAACTTTTTCTGGTGTCGAATATCGACGTTCTCGGTTTAAAAGCAACTTACTGAAATAACCAACCACTTGCTTTTTCCCGTCTATGTTTTCAAACAATATTGCTTCAAAGCTCACGTCGCTAGCGTCGCATTGAATAATAAAAGGCTTTTAAAGTACCGGGTAATGAAGTAGCGTTTTTCGAGCAAATTGGGCTTTCATGTTATCAAATGCAGACTGCTGCTCGTGTTCTCATTTCCACTGCACGCTTTTTCGTAAAAGTTTTGTTAACGGGGCGACAATTGTAGAAAACTGCTCTACAAATGTCAAAGTTTGCGAACCCGAAAAATGCTCAAAAAAAAATTTGTTAAGCCGTTATCTGATCTGGATTGGGTCGTAGACCCTGACGGTCTAATAGAAAACCCAAGAACTTATGACATTCGCTAAAGAAGTTACATTTTGTCAGTCTAAGTGTAAAACCGGCCCGATTCAAACGCGTAAGAACGTGGTGTAGATGTTTTAGATGCTCAGAGAAAGTGGCCGATGTAATTAACAAGTCGTTAATGTATGCATGAACAAAGGCCAAGAAAGAAGGGCCTAGTATTTGATCCATGCATCTTGTGAACTAACTTAACGCTGTCTTTAATCCGAACGGTAAGACGGTAAGTGATATTACCTGGTACCCACCCTAAATCCCGTGAACTGACGATGCTCATACTTAATAAATAAAGATTTGCCAGTATGAAGCAGTAAGATCTAGCGCTGAAAAGTATTTTATCCCAGTTAGATTCTTCCATTTGCACGGGTAAGTCTGTTTGACCTTTTGTATCGGCATTTAGTCGACGAGCGTATAAACAAATGTGTACGGTGGCATCTCTTTTCACCGTCATTATCAGAGGGCTAGAGTAAGATGTGTTAGACTTTGAGATTATGCCTCATTTCTCCTTTTTATTTAATTAATTGTTCAACTTTGTTAGGTCCAGGTAGATTTAATACGGCACCATCATTATCGAACGTTAGTGTTGGCTGGCTTTATCTTAAAAAATCAACGCCAATTACGATGGGGTAAAGTAGATCGGGTACAACCAAAAATTCAAAACGTAATGGTAGTTTGTCTAGCAAAAAGGTTAGATAAATTTGGTGAGAAACCTTATAGGATTTATTTTTAAAAGCTCATGTAACTCAAACTCCTTGTATTATTGGCAAATCCGGCAAGTTAATGCTTAATTGACTATAAGTTTCTTGAGATATGCAAGAAACTTTGGAATGTGCGCCTGCAACGTCTACACCTTCTAATGTAATATTTGCTCTCGGATTATTATGGCGACGGAGATGGAAATTACTTTTATGGGGTGCTTGATTTGGTTTGAAATATTGCGATGATTGCGGTCTTGGATTGCCTTCTGAGGGTCTATATTGCCCAGATTCGACTTTGTTTCGAATGGTTCTTTGAGGCCCCGGTCCCCAGAAACGGCCAAGAAACAGCGTTTTAAATTCATTCAATGAACTCAAGTCGACATTGTAGTGGAGCCATTTATTTGCTTCCCCTGAGAAAAGATTATGCCCCCACAAAGAAAAATGATACATTATATATTTGTGATACTAGTTCTAATTTTCTCCAAAAAACAATTGGGTGGAGATTACTCCCGTCAAACGTCGGTAATAGCTTGCCTACGTTTACATAATTTCCCATTACATTTGAAATATTATTTGTCACTTGTGCAAGTGTATTATTTATATTACTACTATAATAACTATTATTTACAATATTTGTAGGATTTTTCGTAACAATATCTGTACAACTATTAAGTTATTTGTAGGTTTATTATTTAATACAATATTGGAATATTTATTTCTTTTATCCTTGGTTAAATTTTTATTAATTTATTAACATTGAAATCTTCATTTTCAATAGCAGAATATTCGCGAGAGATATCACGGCATTCCATAGATTGAACAGAATTATTGAAATTTAATGCATCTATATTATTTTTAACACATTCAAATGCATGATTAAACTAATCTAGTGATTTATTTAATGAACTTTCAACTTTGTTTAATTTGCCTTGCATGCGTTTATTAAGAAGCATGCCCAAGTTTCCACAGCTTTATTCGCGCGAGAAAGGGCATTGCACTTATCTGATTTATTTTTAATATGCTGAGCTTCCAAAAATTGCCATCCTACTGCTACGTCTTCTTGCGGTAAAGCCGTTGTAGCAAAGAGAAACTGGTACCGCTCTTCCTCAGCTTATTCTTCTTGTCGCTTTAATGAGCTGCTTGAGCTTCGTAAGTGGCAATTATGATTTCCACGTGGTGGCGAATGTTCTGTCGGCATGATGGTAACTAAATATTCGGCTTTATGTCGGGCTTTACCTCAGGGCGGTGTTAAGGAAAATAAGTGGTCAGCGGGTTTTTTTCTTTACTATTTATTTACCAAGAAATAACCCCTTATATTATATCGATCTCTACAAAACAGATACATTACTATTAATTATACATAAACCGCAATAACAACCAAGTACCTGGCAGGCAAGCTATCCCTCGAGTTGAGTCAATATTCCGTACCCCAACGCACAGATCAATTAACATGGAGAATTTGTAACCCTTTTTCAGTAGAATACGGGTCTGTAAAACCCGGTATGCGCATTACCGACAGTTGTGCATCCTTTTATGACCAGCCTAATACATGGCGTTCGTTACAACTCTATAATTTATTAGTTACGACACACCCTGTATGCAGTGTTCCAATACTTTACAAATATGTTCAACAAAGCAAATGTTTGTAAAACAATATTAAAATTTTAATTAACTTTATTAAAATAATATAAAATACTTTTAATTAATTAATTTAATTAATTAATTAAATTAATTATGTTACAGTAAAATTACAAAAATGCTTTAACAATTTATATTAAAAAATAAATAATCAAATATACTTTAAAATGCGATAGAATGTTTTAATCAATTATGATATAAAAATGCTTTAACTAATTAATATTCTATTAAAATGCTTGCGGTAATGAAGTTGCAAACATGTTTTAATTGATGTGATTAAAATTGTATACTTAATTATGATTTTAAATGCTTTATTAAATTTTGCTAAAATCATTGTGTTGGATGAATTGAGTTTATATCAATAAATTAATTACACAGGATGAGTCTGATAAAGCGCCTATCCTGTTATTTTCTAAAGACATTTGTATAAAATTTTCTTTATTTTCAATGTACTTTTCAATAAACAAATATTTTTTATAAACCTAGATTTAAACAAAACGACTATCAACTTTTGTTTTTTTAATAAAAACCTAATTATTTTCTATTTTATAAAATTTACGTAATTTTTTTGTTTTTCTTAACCTTAAATAAATTAAAAAAACACCAATTTACCTTACATATTATTTTTAGATTTTTTATATAATATACTATATGTATATTGAATTTATGTATTTTGAATACATATTATTATTATAAGTGGTTGTGTACCCTTCTTGTAAACGAGTAAAGGAAGCTAGATTAACTGTCTAGAACAACCAATAGAATTTACAGGCAACCAATAACACAATGCCTATCCTGGCCATAGAATCAAAATGATTAAGCAAAAAGTTTATAATCAATTATCCAAATCCAAATCACAAGGCGCAACAATCAAATGCATACAATTGTTTCACTCTTCATAGTAGATCATCAGTGCAACTTAGTGCATCGCATTGAAACAAAATGAACTGAATAATTGATTAACGTGTATAGTGGCATCGCAAGTAATAATGAAGTCAAAGTGAGTAGATGTATGCCCTTCTTATAAACAAATAAATTGTTTTTTTTTTGTTTATAAACTGCTTGAATATAAGTTGCAGAAATGCTTAAATTGTAAATCTGCTTTAATATTTTTATTTAAAGTTCAAAATGATTTAATAACAAATTTAGCAATTTAGCAATTTAAAATATCCGAATCAACCATGTTGCAAAAATGCTGTTTAAATAAACAAAAAAATGCTTTAATTATGTATATTAAAAAAATTGTGTAATCATGTTTTAATAAATTAGGTTTGAGAAATGCTTTTCTTGAAAATAGCTTTAATAAATTATGCTGCAAAAATGTCTAAATTATTTAATTTAAAAAATGCTTAAATTGTTTAATCTCCTGTAATTGTTATATAAAAAATTGAATGGAGTACTGAACTAGGCTTAAAATGCTATTGACAAATTAAGCTATAAAACATTTGAATCAATTATGTTACAAGAATGCTTGTTTAAGTGCGCAAAAATGCGTTCATTGTTTATGTCCGTGATTTTCAAAGTGGGTGTCGCGACGCCCTGGAGTGCCGTAAGTCTACTACAAGGGTGCCGCAAAATGTTTAAGCAATTAAAATTAATTAATTACAATATTAAATTACAGTGTTCATTTATGGCTATTTAAATAACAAGCTTGCAATGGTTATGATTAATAATCGAGTAATTTATAATATTTATTGGTCACTAGTTTGTTCTATATGAGTGATTAGTGATTTTAAATGATATTGTATCTAACTCCGCTTTTTCCGCTTAGTGGTTATATTGGCTATATTGGTACGACGTTTTTGCATAACTAACTTGAATTATCTAACTAGACGTAGATCTTCAAGATCTTTTTCATTTGATACTAGCCACTTGCTATCAGTTAAATTTCCGGATCATCCTTCAGCAGTTTTGAAAAGGATTGGATTAGGTTTCTACTTTCCAATAAGTGTTCTATTAGGGTTCTTACCTTACCTTTTGAGGCTTTTTCTTCCCTACATGCGATTTCAAACGCAGTAATATGATAAAATGTTTGTTCCAGAAAGACCAAACACCTTTAAAAATTAGATGACATATGTCTGTCAGTATGTCTTTCAAAAAGACGATCCAATATCAAAGAAATATGCAAACATACATCAGACACATATTTCACATTAAGTTTACATTGTGCCACTAAATACCTTTATAGTTAATAACCTTTGAATGTTATGTTTAATGGAATTAAATTTACTTACTATACGTTTTTTTTCAGATACTTCTCATCCTTTCTATCCTTTTTTAACTGTAAAATAGCAACAAAAATTAACAACATTAATAGGGGTGCCGTGAATTTTGTTAAATAATTTCAGTTTGCGCCAGACAAAACAGTTTGAGAACCACTAGTCTTATGCTATAAAATTGTATAATAAATTATGCTTTAAATATGGTATAACATATTTTAATTAATTACTTATGTTTCAATAACGCTTTTCTTAAATAAGTATACAAAAATAAAATACAAAACAATAAAAAAGATTCAATTAATTATGCTACAAAAATGCTAGAATTATTTAAACTGCAAAAATATTTTAATACTTTAATTAATTATGCGTTAAATGTTCGAATCAATTATTATGTTTCTCCATTATACTACAGAAATGATACAAAGTTACTTCAGTTGTTTAAGCCGCAAAAATAATTTGTAAGTAATTTTAGTTTTGAATTGAACGTATAAAATGCTATAATACCTAATGCTATTTGAAACAATTATGAAATGTGTTTCTAACTAAGCGTAAAAATGCTTTAATTGTGTATCTTGAAAAATTCTATTATCCGTTAAAACTGTAAGCAATTATGCAATAAATATTTTAATTAAATATGTTCCAAAAAACGCTTTTCATAACTGTACTGAAAAATACCATTAGTTAATTTAGATAAAAATGCTTATTTATTAATAACATAACTTTTATTAATTTCATTTTAAAGAAATTTTATTGTTTAATAAATAAATTTAGTACAATTAGATTAAGGTATAAAATTAATAAAATAAAGCATATTTCGGGTTCTAAAGTAAAGCCGAGGTGTGCTTGTGTTTTGTGAATGTCGGTCCGGGTATTAATGTAAAATTTGAAATAAATATTGTTTGCATTATATGTGTGTAATGAGATTTGTGATATTGTTACATAATTAATTTAAATTGTATATAATTGGAAAGAGAAATATGGACAATTAATTAATTGCATGTGTTAATTAGAATTGTTTGGCAATTAGATTATTAATAAAATATTGCATGTATTTATGATGGAGTGATAAGACTATATTAAGTATAAGTTATTTAGTAAAATATTGAAGTGTTGGCGGTCGTCGAGTGGCCAGTGCAAGGATGCCTCGGCTGGGGTTATATAGAGCGTGGAGAGGACGGTGGAAAGCGTCAGAGTATTGAGGTAGAGTGGGAGAGGAAATGCAGTGGTAAGAGACCGACTCAAACCTTATTTCCACCGCTAAAATGTTTGGGGTAGTAAAATATCTCCTTACAGATTGAGTTCATGTACTGCGATAATATGAGTTCGGTAGAGAGGGGATAGACAAGGCGGGATGGAACCAATAGCGGGCGTTTCCCGGCAATGTGAAACCTACCAATCAGGCCCTGAATTTTCCGAGCTCTAACCTCCTTTGAACCAATGAAAAAAGCATTAATCTCTTTTAAAAATAGAGCAATGTGTAACTACGCAACCAAAAAGGACACGCATACCTTCCACCACTCAATGTCCTTGGCCATAAGGACCGGAATAATAAGTTTAAACATATTAAACATGCACTTGAGTTTATAGAGAAGCAAGTTACAGTTTTCACCGTCCCCCACTATAGTGTAATACGCCCCGTTTTGTCAACACTTAACCATCCTACAAATTTCTTTATTCCATCAACAACCAAGCTACGCTGCAAGCTCGGCAGCGCTCAGCAAAGTAGTCACGTTATCAACGCTGAGTTGAAAGTTGCCCGGCACACTCCGGCGGTATAAAAGCAAGCGCACCACCACGTCCTGGTTCTGAGGATTCTATCCTGTATAGTCACATAAACTGGTAGTGTTTTATTTATTAGTGGATTGTAATGTGTAGTGTGACGTCACTTGTTCTTGTTGTGTGAGTTTACTTTGCAACCACGACGCGGCTTGTTCGCGTCTTCATTTACCACAACGGCGTCGCCAGCAGCCATGACCCAGCACAGCGACGCTTCTAGCGACCGCTCCGAAGTATCCGTGACACCTCCGCCAGTATCAAAGATGATAGATTTCGCCAATCAACAGAATCTCTTCTTAAACCTGGAGCATAGAAACATGTTGGCCGCGCCACTTGCCGCGCTCCATTCAATGACAGAAATGAAAACTCAATCTCACCTAAACCAGGATCATCTGCACAGCCAAGAAAAAAGTGACGCGGATGTCTTATTGGAGCGTACAAGTTTACACGTAGAACGCTCCAGAATGGCATCACGCAGTCCTCTAGGTGCAACCTCAAATAGCAACAGCTCCCAAGGTGCTAATCCCCATGGCATCGATCACATTTTATCCAGGCCATCGCAAGTCACTACTGGCCCATTACATTTCCCCCATAATATAAGTTTCTCACAAAACTCGCTGGGGATGGCCTCCAATAATTCGCAGGGCCCGTCCAATTCCGGATTGAGAGGTTTTAACATCGCCGCGGCTGCCTTCTTCCACCATCACGCAGCAAATTCCGTTAACAAACCACCCGTTGAACTCGGCAGATCTGCAGGTGGATTATATTGGCCCGGATTTCAAGGACTCGTCGCCAACCCCATCGCATGGAGAGATAGACTTAGCTCAAGTAAGTATCGACTCTTCCCCTATTTATATTTACCTCTCAAACATTTAGTTAGCTTCATTTACTACACAAACATCTTCGACCCGCAAATCACACCGAAACAAACAAAATATCATATCTTAATACAGCCACAATTCAAACACAAAACTAGCATACAATAATTCACCACAACCTTACAAATATTGACAATAAACCACCAGAACTAAAATCAAATTATTAATCAACATTCTTAATATCAAATATCAACTGAATTATAAAAATGCACAAATTATGTATTCATCGGTTTAGTATCAAGCGGACAAAAATACAACTTCATTTATTTTTTCAAAAGTCAATATAATAAACACTAATACTAAATTTAAAAGTAATAAAATCACTGAAAATGCAACAAATCTAATAAAAATTATCTAATAATTATAAATAATATTTTCAATTTTTTTTCTAGTAAAAATGAAATCTAGAAGCTTCAATATAAAAATGAAGATAATATATTTATTTATAATGTTTTGTCAAATGCATTTTAATGTTAACATTTATTAATTATAACTATGTTGAAACATCAAAATGATTCATATTTATGTCGCCCAAGTGTGCTATTTATTTTGCATTTCAGTCAAAGCCCAATTAAAATCAACCCCATCTTATAATTCCTTGTGTTTTAATGGAGCAATTTTTAATAATGTGCGAGGGAGTTCAATTATTTAATAATTGTTACTTTTATGGTAGACAATATTCATTTTGTAGCTTACAAATTTAAAGCATTTCAAATATTTTATAACATAAATAAAAATATCATCATGAATTAAAGCATTTTGTATTGTAATTAATTAAAACATTTTGTAGCATATATAATTAAAGCATTTTTATATAATAATGGAAACATTTTGAGCCACAATTAATTATAGCAATTTTGTATAACTTATTAAGAAATTATTCATTATTTATAGCAGTCAAAACATTAAATACAAACAATATTTACTTTATATTTTTAATATGAAAAACACTTATAATTCAATTAATAAATAGCATTTGACGACAAATTGTTACATAAAAAGTTTTTTTATCTGTTTGCTGTTTTATGCCCAAATTTGCCATCAAACCCTATTTATTAATATATTGAATGGTACACACAATTTCTACATTAAGATAAAATTCATAATTTTATATTAGTTTTTTAAACTAAACTTATTTTTCACATTTAACATTTTTTCCTTTAAATATAATCATTACATCAATCAATCTCATTCTATATGCTTAATTTGAATATTTAGTTTGTTAACACATTTTATTATTCAATGAAATATTATTAATCAGATTCATCAATTAAATCATTTTTAACATAAACAATTAACAAATTTTGTAGCATTAAATCAATTAAATGATTAAAACATTTAACATCATTTTAATAAAACATTCAATATTTTAAAATTGTTTTCACAAATTTGTAAAACTGATTTTAACATATTTGTAAAATATTATTTTTAAATAAAATATTTTGTAGCATTTTTTATTTATTATATTTTAAAATAACATAGATTAACATAGAAAACACCCATCGGTTAAATATTAGTTATTCCTTCTCAATACTGAATTTTCACTACATACAAATCATAGCTGTTTTAAATACTATTATATTTTGTGCTACATTTACTTTATTTAATGCAAAATTTTTAATTAATTATCAATGGATGCTTAATGATTAGTTAAGACTATTAAAGTTAAATAATATGCAATTTTAAAATGTAGTAATATTTTTTACTATAGGGTCGCTATATTTGAGATGTACGAAAATCATAAAGCAGAATCGCCATGTATTATTATTGTGCGTGGCGATCCTGTTAGGTTGTTTGCCGTAAACATTTATAATGCTAGATTTTATTATAATATAAAGCAATTTAATTAAATATATTTTAGTATTAAATTCTGTTGCAGAAAGCGATTTTTTACGTTTTAACAAAAAATGTTTAATTTTATTTTGTCAATAAATTAAAACAAATAATTACCAATAAATTTGCAATAGCAATTAAATATAAAATTGCTTTAATATATTGTTTATGAAAACATTAACAAAAACAAAATTAACTAAATACGTATTATTAAGTAATTAAATTAGAAATAACAAAATGTGTTAGCTAATAAAAAAGCCTTTTATGGCCTTTTATGGCAACACAATTAATTAAAATTGCAATATTAATTTTACGATCGGATTACATCTTTATTAATATCATTGAATATAATATAATTAATTAATTATTTTAACAAAACATGATTTATTTTATGGTAACAAATAATTATCATTTTATTGCAACATATTAAATATTTTTGTAGTATCTGCTAATAAAATGCATTATATTATAACAAGATTAATGAATACTGCAATAATGTATTTAGTATAATTAGCATTTAATAATTATAATTATGTAATAGTATTTTATTGCAATATAATTAGTGCTTTTTTAACATTTTTATTAACATTAAATGTTAAAATATTTATATAGTAAGTTAATCACTCAATCAACCGAACAATAAATTAATTGACTGATTGGAATATAATTAGTATTTAAGACAAACTTAGTGGTTGTGTGCATTTATTGTAAACAATAAAGGATACTAGACTAACCGGAATCACCTATCTGGACATAGAATAAAAACAAATTAAATAAAAAGTTTAAAATCTATAATCTAATTTCACGTTGCTACAAGCGGCAACTATCAAATTCTTTCAATCTTTAGTGAGTTCCGCATCGTGTTAAAGCAAGGTTGAAAGGAATATTTGTTTACGTGTTTACTATATGATTAATATTACTTAGTATATTTAGTATAATAATAATTATACAAAATATTGACATTTTCTAAATGCTTTATAATAAAATAGCATTTTGGAATAGAAAGTAATATATCAAATAATTCTTCAATCAGTTAATTAAATTCTAAGCAATTATATAATTACTTATTTATTGCATACAAAGTATTTTATGTAATATAATTAATTAACTATGTCATCAATGCATATTATTTTTGTGCGACAAACAAATTACAATGTAACAAATTAGTAACTAATTGTTTAATTAGTTGTTATAAACTTATGCATATTTTTAAAATGGTTATTTTAGGTTAATACAAGGTGGGGCCCAAATAACGCTCACCTAAATAACGTTTCTTATCCTATTCTGTATTATTTTTAGATAGGGAATGGTTCCGGTGGTACCGGAAATAAAAAAAAAAATTTCAAAAATTAAATACAACATCTGGTATTTTTCATATATTTCAAATTTCTTACCTATTCTCTGTATAATGCCAAAATTTGATAAGTTTTATTTAATTTTTCAAATTACATTGTTTATTCAAAAATTATTTATTTGAAATTTTTTAAAGTTGTTTTTTGGTATAACTTTTTTTTAAAGTGCAACCACAAAAGTACTTATTATTTGCTACAAAATGATGTCTTTACTTTTTGCAAAAGTGCAATTTACAAAATTAAATAAAGGTTAGGTTAGTTCACCAAAACTCAAATTTTGGCATTATACATAGATATTTAGGTACAAGATGTGAAAGTTATTATATATTTAAAATATACCAGGTGTTTCCCGTGTTCTATTTAACTTTTCAAATTTGATTTTAATTTCCGGTAGCACCAGAAGTCACAGAATAATTTCTATATCTGAAAATAATAGGAAATAGTCGCCTATTTGACTAAATTTATTTTATCAATTTATCTTGAAAAATAAAAAAAATAATTGAGCGGGATTTGAACCAAATCCGGTACATAATAGCATGGCTAATGGTTAAATAATATTGTAATATTGGGTTAATTGATCATATATTGCATATATAACGTTTATTTGAGGTTATGTTTGAAATAAATTCAGTTATTATACTTATATGCGTTGTTTTTTATTTTTTATTTAGCGGACTAGTTTCGGCTTTTACGCCATTATCAACTAATTTCGTTTATTATTTAATACATAATATAATAATATAATAAAATAATAAAGAAAATTAGTTGATATTGATTTTGTTTATTATTTATTATATAATATAATAAAATAATAAACAAAATTAGTTGATAATGGCGTAAACGCCGAAACTAGTCCGCTAAATAAAAAATAAAAAACAACTCATATAAGTATAGTAATGGAATTTATTTCCAACATAACCCGAAATATTATAATAGTGTTTTTTAAATAAAGTATTTAGTACTATAATAGGATATTATGTTAAGAAACTTAATATTCTGATATTATAGATACAATATTACATCATGTTTTTTAATTAATATATAATTTTAAGAATACTATAGTAACATAATTAATTACTATGTATTTTTATTTTGTTTTAACGAAGACAAAATAAAACTTATTGTAACAACAATAGTCTACAATTTTATTTAATAATTTGTCATGTTATTTGTCGTACAAAAAAACTGAAATAGTATATTTAATTAATATTGTAACTAATTATTTAATTTTAACAGTTTGATAATTTTGTATAGTTATTATTAAATATTTATCAAAAAATAATATTGTGTGTTGCAACTCAGTTACAATACGAAGCGTATTATTTAAAATTAATTATCAATCCTACAAGCATTTTTTTTAGGATTGATAATTAATTGCTTATGGCGGAAAGCATTTGTTTCTACTGTTTCCTATTTATTTTGTTATATAAATGTTTTCACTATAGAAAATAAGAGCAAAGCTCTGACCGCAAACCGAACAAAAATCGCAACGCGATTTTGCGGTCAGTGTGGACAAATTGGGGTCCGCACGGGTCCATCCACCGGCCATACATCTTTTTCAAACGGATGGATCGTTAATGCTTTCTAGATACCTGTAATTATTAGTTGAACAAACCAATATTTTATAGATTAAGAAGTCGACGCATCGACAACTTAAAAGCTCACTCATTATTATTTTAATAGCCTTTCTACATTTATAATTTGGTTATTTATGTCTAATGGATATTTTATACACAATTAAAGCCCATTATGATGTTAGTAACTTTTAATTAATTAAGCAACACTTTTTATTGCGATATTAATATTTAAAAATATATAGCTTATAATTTTATTCATAATAATATAAAATAATTATATATTTTGAAAGCAGGAGGGATGTAAAAATTATAGTAATCCAGTTGGTTTTGCATCCATAAAAATGCAAATGAATGCCGCTTTATTCTTAAGCCTTTTTGGTGGATAAAAAAATTAATTGAATTCCCTTGAAACGCATACAAGTCGTTGTAATTAAAGCAGAATGATACAAAAAAGGAAGCGTTGTTGAGATGTGATTTTACACTTGGTTATCCTGAGCTTATAACTTCCCCTAAAATTCTCCAGGGGTCGCGTCCACAATTACTTCAACAAACAATCAGTGAATTTTCCTCGAGGAAATGAAAACAAAAGTATTTATTTACTTAATATCATCGCTGCAGTGGAAATATAATGTTGCTTTGATCGTGACGAATACAATTCCTGGGGGCTGTGAATGGTCATTCGGCCGGAGGCATTATGTTCGGAATAATAGAATATCCTGCGTTTTAGATTTATACTATGTGAGTGGTAACAAAGGAATAAAAAGTCATTGATAAATCTATAGGCGGCTTTTATTTAATCAGGAAAATATATCCCTTTCACTTTTACACGTTTCACACTCATTTTATCGGCGGCACTGATTAAATTAGCTTTTTTACTATTTAATTCAACTGCGCAATTAAAATTGATGTCAAAATGCAATCGTAAAACGATGCATTTGGAATGAACCAGCAATATGAATCTCCACAATTGCAGTCTTAAAACTTTTAGTTTTATTATGGGTTATAAAATTTTGAAAACACCTATCTGTGGGGATTTTCAATCATAAATTTTATAAACAAATATTTCATTAAAATAATAATTGCATTTTTAATTGTTAGTAAATTAAAGCAAATATTTTAAATAATTAGTTTGTTGAAATGTAATTTTTATGAATGTAACAGTTGCTTATTCCTTAAAATTTGGCGTAAAAGCCCTATTCTGTTAAGCTCCACCTTGATCACACGCCCAGTTTTTTACCTGCTAAAACCAGTTTGCATAAGCTAGACGTCGTTTACTGTTCCTTTGAATATAAACAGTTTTAAATTAGAAGAAAATTAATATATATATATATATATATATATATATATATATATATATATATGTTGTTTTT
Organism: Tachinus sp. AB-2021; assembly: GCA_030264575.1. Classification (NCBI taxonomy): domain Eukaryota; kingdom Metazoa; phylum Arthropoda; class Insecta; order Coleoptera; family Staphylinidae; genus Tachinus; species Tachinus sp. AB-2021. The sequence continues at coordinate 8,361 of JARJEC010141159.1, read as the reverse complement.
AATTCAAATTGCATAACGTAAACGATCTTAAGATATTGTTTATTTATTTTAAAATTGTATACAAAATTATATAATATAAATATTCTAAATTTTTTAAGAATCGTAATTGAAGACATACGAATGAAAACCCGACATCAAAACTTTTCATACCCAACAAAACGTAAAATGTGATTGCTCTATAAACTAATGACATCTATAGGGTATTATTTGAAAAAGATATGTACAGTTTTTACAGTAAATGATTCGTCAGGTATAGGGGACTAAAATTCTGCGCATAAATCAATTTCACTAAAATGGTTTATATCTAGTTTTCATTTTCATGTATATAATTGTTATAAAGCAAAATGTTGAAATTTCCACATGAGCTGCGTAGACATCTGTACGTTAGTACACAATATAAAGCTTTGTACAGTTTTATTTATTTATTAAGTTATTATTTAGGTAAATTTGTGTAGGCTCAGCCAGAACTTTTCGAAATTTTCAAGCACAATTCTGCAAAAGCTGACAAGAGCCAAATTATATTTATGTGGGGAACAGAGAACAAAAATTTCAAAGTTATTACAAGGAGCATAGATTTTATTAAAGCTACGGTTATGAAATTCAATGAAATACATATTTATTAGAGCAGCATTCAAACAAAAAATTTCTTATAAGAACGGTCGATTTTTTCTTAACTAAATTATTAGATCCAGTTAAGTATTATTTGAGTTGATAAAATAAACGAAAATAATAAAATAACCAAAAAATAATATTCTAATTTAACCACAGTTTTCTTGAAAGGAGAAAAGTCGAAACTACCTTGATGTTGCATTATAACTGATAATGGTGACAATATTCCATAATGATTCTTCTTACTCCAATGGATTATTTTTTGTTTGGTTCCATTTTGTATATTACATAACATTTATTTTATTATTTATTATTTTTGTTCATTTTGCATTTACTTATACTAATTTTTTAATTTCATTTACTTTGGTTATATTTTATTTATATTCAGTTGTTTTTAAATTTTAATCGTTTTTCATTTATTTTGTTTATTTACTTTATTTGATCTATTTTCTATTTATATTTTGTTTACTTATCTTTTTTATTTTCTTTCTTTTTTCTTTTTTAATTATTTTATTTTTTATTTTTTATTATCTCACTCGTTAGTTATAAAAGAAAAACATTATTTATTCTATGGTTAGTTCATTTATTTTCAATTTTATATCTAAATTATACAACGATTTTGGTTAATATTTGTTGAATTCATTCTTCATTTGGAATCATTTTTTTAATTTTTACTTATTATTTTCTCATTTTTGTTGTTGTTTTTTAATTACTTATTTTATTTTTATTTTTATTTGTTTATTTTACAATTTTTTCGTTTAATTTTTTATTTTTATTTTTATTTAGTTTGATTCTTAATTTTTTTGTTGTTATATGTATTTTGTCCTTGATTAAATTCAATTTATTTTTTATTTCTTTATTTTTTTTTTTAAATGACATGGTTTGTCAAGCGTTCTTGTACTGCGGTTCTAGTGGTCCCATTATGCACGTGCGCCGTGTTTCACTTGTGAAATCTCTATCTCTCTTCTATGAAATCCAGCAGCTTTTGCAAAAGAATTACCTTTAACTCTTCTTGATTGCCGAAGTGAACTGTGCGCAGGATGTAGTATGCTTTGCATTTGCACATATGTTGCAAAGTTTCTCTATATTTATAATACTTATACCATTTGAGTATTTTGTGTTGGTTTTGTTAGGAATCACTTGCAAGATTTACAGCTTTTCCGCAAGTTGTTAGATTCTGTTGCAAGTTTGCGTCGTATTATTTTTTTAAATTCTTATGTGGAATCCTGAAAGTAGGTTTTGGTCTAATAAATGTCCCAGTTCATCTCTTTGTGGCTAGCTAGTAGGTCTTAAGATCCAAGTTTTATTACTGGCAATTGTAACGCCTGTAATGCTTAATTGTCAAACATAATGGTAATTGAATTGTTGGATTGAACTCCCGACTCATGTTCTCGGCATCAAATCTCCCGCTTGGAAAACGGAGGAATATTTGCCATGGGATAACGTATCTTTTCCCAGTGTTTGATTGAAAATATTTTAGCTCCGGAATTTTATTTTTGATCGTTTTTTTTGCTCCATCTGTGTACCAGATGTTTTTCTGCAATGTGCCCGGATGGTTTTTATTTGATCACTTGTCTTGCAACGGTATTGTTTTGTTAAAGAATTTTTGAATGCGTTAACTTTCTATTTAGTTTGACCTCTTCGTTAGAGTTTTTCTTATGCGTTTGACATACTTGGTCGGTGATTCCCATGATTAGATACGTATTTGTTTATCTATAAGTCCGACCAACGTCATCACTACTAGATTAAATGGTGATAGCGCTAGAAGTACTCTATATGAGCGTTGTTTTCATTGCTCCCGTTATCAGAAAACTTACCATCCTCTGTACTTTGCTTGCCTAGTAGTTCTACTGTGGGGTTTTTGCCGCATACGAGTTCACCGTATCTGATGATGGGCCTAATTACCATGGTATATAGCCATCTGGTCATATTTGTTGTTAGCCCCAAGTGTCCCCAACTATTATTTTGGTCACAAAGAACACCCGTGTGGCCTTGGCAGTCACGTTTATAAATAAGTCCATTCCCAAGCGTTTCAATCAAGGTTTTTATGTCTTCGGCGTTTTTTCATCTTGTAAACACACGTTCACTATTTTACTTGAGTTTACTGATACTTTTTAATGTACGGTGTTTAGTGCATCTGTATCAGGTTAGATACGGTTGCTCAAAACTTTTCGATACAAAAATAATGAGATCATCAGCATAAGCTATGGCAAATATCTCTATATCATTGTAGTAGACCATTAATGATGAGGCACCACAGTAATGGTAAGAGTATATAGCATTGTGGATAAAGCGATCTTGGATCCCACAGTTTTCTATATAATGTTATTCTGACAGTCCCATTTTTGAGCATAGTGTTGACCCAATTTTGGGCAAAAATTGCAATTCCTTGTTTTATTGCCACGGCAATATAAGCAAATTTAGTATTATCAGTAGCTGCTCAAATGTCCAGAAATGCCCTCAAAGCAATTTCCTTACAATAATGGTCTTTTCGCATTTGTAAGTAGCCGATGTATAGCCTTTAGTGTTTTGTTCCGTATGTAACTAGCGACTAATTTTTCAAGAGTTTTAGCATCAGAGATGTTAATTTGATCACGATCTGTAAGATTTAGCCAAGGCGTACGTAAATACCACCATAACTGCCCTCCAGTTGCATTGGTAGTCTTTGCTTAATTTAAGCCGATCAGTCAAAATATGCAGTGCTTACTTAAAATGCTCCACCAAACTATACTTGATTATTCAATTCATCATAAAATAAAACAATAGCGGCACTTCACCACCACCTCTATACAAAGTATTTCAACGGGTCAAATTGTAGCTCCCCGCGCAATTTTTGATGGACAGTGTGACATGTTGCATAATCTTCTTAAAATCAATATAAAATATTTGTTACTACTCAATTTCTGGGCACAAAAGTCGGTTATTATCAAAGCTTGAAACCAATAAAAATATACTAAAAAATGAGTTAACAGTATGCGTTATTGTCGTGTCAGCCTCATGAATAAAATTGTATTTAAAATAAAAATGGCTTTTTCAATCAAGTTATAAGTTTCCAAAATATTCTGTTTATTTTAAAATATTAGTAAAATACCAGCTGCCAACTAAAAAAGGTACACAAACATATCTTTTTTATTTATGAATAATTATTAATAATTTTTTATGGGATGAAATACATTATAGTAGGGTTATTTAAAGATTAGTTAAAAATTATTAAAAAATATTGCAATCAGTGTAAAATATTGAGATATGTTACAAAATATTTTATTTTGTAAATGAATTAAATGTACTAAATGTACTAAAAGCTAGTTGACAAGATGGGTTTCAGCCTCATAAATAAAATTGCAACCAATGAAAATTTGCTTTGAAATCAAAAAGTTTTGACAATTATTGAATAGCATTTTTAAAATATACCAAAAAATTGACAATTCCTTATATTAATTATGTTCGCGAAATAAATAATTAACACATATATTGAGTAATAAGTAATAACTTTCAAGAGCCTACAGATGTGAGCTTTAGAATTCCTAAACTTCCTTATCAATGTTAATACATTGAATGGTTGTAATCCTGTTTAATTGTATGATTATGAAAGCTCATTACATTTTATTATAAAATATGAGGTAATAAATAACAAGGTAAATATAGTTATTGATTTAGAGAGAAAAAAAAACGTATTAATAAATATAGTTAAATCAGCAATAAACCATTTACAATAATAATAATCATAAAAAGCACGCGACATTATATAAATATATGATGCGCGACGATAACCAATAATACCGAAATAATTAAAATCCTTATCGGGTGTAATTATATTTGTATGGAAATGATATTTGAATGTTACAAAATGTGGCATATGTGTTTCTTCATTAAATACAATTAGACACATGAGCTGATTTGTAGATATCAATAATAATATTGTTATCGCATAGAGAGGCACATATGGTTCTAGCATTATTACATCATATATTACAATACACAAGTATACGTTGACTGTGGACATTTCGAATAATTCAAAACGGTACGTTGAAATGTTCTCTCTCGAGTACAGTGCAGTGGCGGAGATTGGATCAAACGATTGCTGGACATAATCACACCGACAACACAATATTATATATTTCATCAAATACATCACTAAACACACTAACCCATTAAAAATATTAATAATTTGTACAGTTATGGTTAAATTTTGTAAAATTAATGTTTAAAATATGAACGTTGTCACATATTTTACATCACCTTTATGAAAATATTGCAAACGAATTCATTGAAATTTTTAAATTACTATCTAATTTAGTATAATATTTACAAAACAATATAAATAACCTTTATACGATTAATATCTCTCTGTCAAAGTTAATATTTTATAGGTTTTTGCAATAATTAATTAACATTTATAAACATATATTATTTTTCAACTTTCAATTCTAATTTATTTCACTTTTTTGTTTAATTATTTTATGTATGCGTGTTTTCTTATATTTTAAGTAAAAAAAATCTAAAATTTGTTTTAAAAATTTGTTATTCTTGTTTAATTTTAGTTTTTTTTGCTTGTTATTTATGTAAGTTTTTGTAAATTTTTGTTATTTTTCTGCATTGTTGGTCGTTTATTAAATTTGTTGTTTTCGTTTAATTTTATTTAATTTTGTTTAATTTTTGATTGTTTTAATTAATTCGTTATTTTTGTTTTGTTTATGTTTTTATTATTTTTCATTTATTTAGTATTAATATATTCAATAATTTAGTTAATTCTGAAAATAATATTGAATGAAAACTACATAAAAATTTAAAATAAATATTTGTATAGTTTTAACAAGTTTTATTCGTTTTTTTAAATCTTTTGTTTTTTCTTTACTTATCTTTATAATTATTTAATTATTCTTTCCGTAAACTAATAATGTTATAGTAGCGTTTAGTTTCAATTATTAAAAACCAAATAAATAAAAACCAACCAAACAAAAAATAAAACAAATTAAACAAAAGAAATTAAAGACATTTTTAACGTTTTTTTAGTTTGACTATTTAATTTATTCTTCTTTTATTAATTTCACGTTAATTTTTGCTTATTTCTACATAATTTATAATTTTAGTTTATTTTTGTTGTGCAATACATTATTTTTTGTTTATTTTTGTTTTTTTGCAGCTTTTGCTTTTTTATTTTATTAATAAACCATAAAATTATTAAATAAAAAAATAAAAATAAGGCACTAAATTAAAAAATAAATTAACAAAGAATTAACACGAATTAAACAAAAATATTATAAAATAACTTAACACAATTGAGAAAAATATTTGATTATAAAGAAAACAAAAAATAATAAAAAAGATGTTTTATGGTTTTATGTTAAATTTGTTATATTCGATTATGTTTTGTTTAATTGTAATTATTACATTGTTTTTATATTTATTTTTTTAATTATTTTGTTAGTTTAATTTAATTTAATTTTTCTTTCAGTTTCTTTTTTTTGCCTAATTTATCATTTATTTACCGTTTATTAATTTTTGTAAATTTAAATATTTGTGATTATTTTTGTTATTATTTTTTCAATGTTTTGTTTTTTTGTTATTTTATGTTTTCTTTAAATTTATATTTTTTGTTAATTGTTTATTGAATTTGTCGCCTTTAATTTTGTTTATTTATATTTTCTTATTGATTATTTTTTTCTTTTTTGTTATTTTTGTTTGTTTTTATCAAATTATTTTTAGTGTAATTTAATTATTTTATTGTAGTTAAAATTTTACAAAAATAAATAAAAATTAAACAAAAGAAACATTATAAAAGTAAATTGAAGTTTTAAACAAAAATAACAAAATAATCTTAAATTTGAGAAAAAAAAAATCTTAAAACATGGCATCCGAATTATTACAATAAACAGAATGTTTTGGAATTAACTAAAAGCTCTTTAATTTTCAATTTGATTTTTTGTATTATTATTGTTGTTTTTGTTTATTTGTCAATAATTTTACATTCTTTATTTTTGTTTATTTTGCTTTGAAATATTGTATTATATTCTATTATTCGTTATTTAATGATAAAAATGAAACTTATAAAAAATATAGATAAACAAAATATGAACGATATACATATCACACAATAAATAAGTAAAAAAACAAACAACATGAATATAAATATGAAGAAATATATATAAAAATATATCATTTAATTAGTTGTTTCTTGTTTATTTTATGTTTGTTACTTTAGTTTTATCTATTTATTGTTTATTTTTAATAAATTTAGTTTATGTTATCGTCTAATTTGTAATTTTGTTTGATGTGCACACAAAATTACAAATTAAACTTTTTATTAAACAAAAATAAAATACTCAATTAAACATAATGCACAAAAAATAAACAATAAATGAAACTATTGAACTAAACAAACATAAACAAAAAAACAAAAAATAAAACCAAATTATTAATAAAACGTTTTCTTTAGTTAGATATGTTAGGCAACTATACAATCTAGAACAAAAATGTTTGTCACTTTCTATAGAATAAGTATTTATTTAAAAATGTCAAAGTTACACTCACAAATAATAGTGCAAGAAACCATTCTTACTTGCTTTTCCACGCTACTTCTTTGTAGTTTGTAGTTTTGTAAAATCTTTATCAAACCTCTACAAACGTAATGGAATATAATCCTATTGTTTTCTTTCGTTTAAGCGACTCCACTAATGGCCATTACCTAATACCAAGTTTTTCCTTATTTTTGATTAATTCGATAATCAGATTTCATCTAACAAACAATAATATAAATTAATCGTGCAAATTTTACCAACGTTGATATCAATTTTAGTAAAACTTATTTATTATCACTAACATAAGTGAAATCCAATTCGACAAATAAATCTATAATTTAGAATGACAGTAAACAATTAAAACAATCCTCCTTCACTATTGTAACGAACAAGTGTATGTTTCCCCTCCCCCACTGTGTGTCAAACAAAGCACCATAATTGATTAATATCCTTTTGTCTAAGGATTTAAATTTTCGGACTTAATTATGTGGTGTAACATTTGGTGCCCTAAATATATAACATATTAAGGGGTGCTAATACTGTAACCCTCTTTATATTAGTGCAACTCCCTTTTATATATTAAGACCCTTTTTATATAATCGGCCAACTGCTTCACAAAATTAGAATTAAAATTGATAAATTCTTTGATATGCCAATTTGCATTGTTTTTTATAGTTTATTAGCCTAATAATTATATGTGTTTAATAAAAGTTAGTACATAGTAAATTAAAAAATTAATGCACACATTTGATGTCACAAATTACATTGCGTAAGAATTATTTGGCAGATCCGGCTAATATTCGAATGAAAGATTCTGTTTCGGCCGAATATTAATAACTATCAGGCAGATTTTTTTCATGAATTCTAGAAAATAGTATTTTTCTGAAAATGCTTTTATGTTTATAAATCAAACAAATTTATCTCATAATATAACAGTTTGCATACAGTTTTTCTTTGAAAACGGCTGCTGTTAGCATCCAAGTAGCTGGTTCCAAGTGATTTTATCACTTTACGCTACTGGCGGCTCGTATATAATATCGCCACGTCTTGATAATAAATAATTGTTTTATAGTTTTTCTTAAAACCAGCCAGGTTCGGTTTCGGATTTGGTTCCAGTAGTTTTGCAATTTTTATATTTTGGTGATGGATTCGATATGAAGTTTTGGTCAAAAAATGGATCTTGCGTAATAAAAGTTACTTTATATATATATATATATATATATATATATATATA
>JARJEC010141098.1:0-13852 GCA_030264575.1 Tachinus sp. AB-2021 | reverse complement strand
TTGTATAATACTACACAAAGTATTAAACATTTTATATGCGATTATGTAATACAAAACATTTTCTTCTTTAGATTTAGACGTAAAATTGATCTTGACAGCATAGGATTACATTTCATTGTAAGCCACTATCAACTGATAATTATAAATTATAAATAAAATAATTAATAATAATAATAAATTACTACTACTAATATTTATTAATAACTATTATCAATTTCCTGGAGTGTTCCATAACAAAATTCATTGATTATGATTATGACTGATAGTTTATTAAAATGTCACTACGACTGAATGAACGCAAAATTGTGAAATTTTTAAAATTCAGTTCTATGTTTTATTGGCTTTATTTTACTATATTTTGGTTTATACAATCTTTTTTAATTGCATAAAAAATTATGTATGCTACACGTACCAAAAATGTTCTTCGGCTTCATCCAAAATGTAGCATATTTTGAACTTGTAACATATTATATACATATAACATAATTTATCTGCTATCTGTAACATATTTTGTGTAAATATACCACTATTATTATTCAGATGTTTATTAAGATGAATTCAATTATGGATATAAATCTGCTGTTAAGTTTATTAAAAATAAAAACCATATAGTAAGAACTTTATTAATGTATTGTTTCAGGATGTACAGGGTTTCCAAATGTGGACGTTACTATCTCGGAAACTAAAAATGTTAGAACAATTCTGATAAGTCAGTCTTGAGCTAATTTTGCAAAATTAGATTATTAGTAGTAAAACATTTTTTCAATCGTTATTTGTTTCCAAGGAAAACGTGATTTGGTTTATTTCTATCATACATTAAGTTTTATAATATAAAATAAATATTTATAATATAACTTTGTTTAAATAATTTGAAACACAAAATCTGACTACCTTTTAGTTACGGTTTCAGCCACTTTCGGTTGTTGACTGAAACAATTGTTTCTGTAAAAAAATACTTCTTGAAAAGACTATTTTAGGCTATTATTGCAAAATTTGAAAATTGAACAAGAATATTGTTTCAATAGAAAAATTTTATACTGTCATTATGTAATTCTACTTTTAGCAGATTTCACAAAAAAAACTTAAAAAACATAAAGTTTATGTCATTATTCGGAAAGGTGTTAGCATCTTGTTAAATAAAAAAGCAACAAAAAAAACTTTTTAAATTTGGTTGAATTGATTCAATTCCGTTTGGATCTGGATTTTTTTCGAATATTACAACACGTGTCCGACTAGGCTCACTGCAGAAAGCAATCAAGATACAGAAACACTTTTAGCAATTTTACCGACAATTAAGGGTTACTGTTTCTCTGAAAACTTAGAATGTTGTATGCGGAAAATAATTGTGTATAACCACAAAAAATTCTTAGTAGACTTGGAAGGGATTCAAGATTTAAATAAAGAGTGATAATCGAAACCATCTCCGTCCATAGTATCATGATTTCCACCTCAGTCGTATTTATCATGAGTTGCAATTCATGTAAATAATGATAAAATTGTTTAGTATCACTATGGTAAATTAAGCGGGGAATATGTTAAATATGTACCGTAGAAATAGTCACATTTGTTGTATAGATTTGATGCAATTGTGGAAGTTTCTACTTGAAATTACGATTTATATTTCTGAAGAAGACTTGTTTGTACCAAAATTGGGTTTAAAAGATCCATTGGTGTACCAAAAAATTGTTATACATAAAAACAGTAATACAGAAAAATTAAAACCACTAGCTCAGTTGGATATAATCACATTTTTAAATTTAAAAATCTCTTAAAGTTGAGGTTATTGTTCGATTTTTTTACAAAACCTACATCACTGTGTATGTATTATTTCATTTTTTTATCGTAAAGATGCGAATTTATATTACTTAGTATTTTTATTTGAAACAATTTTAATTTATATAGATGTCATCACAAGTAATATGGCGCTTACATTAATTTCTAAATTTTCAATACGTCGTGGCGTTTCTATTGTAACATATTTTCGTCTTCTTATTCATAAATAAACATGTTTAATTGAATTTATTTAATAGTAAACCTCTTATCAGTTGTAAACCGCAAATGGTGATTACGCACTCCATATTAAAAAACAACTTTTTCGGTGTTTTACCGTAACAGACAGGTTACCATCGTAAACACGCCAACAACAACAGCAGTAGGAAACTGCAACAACATCGAGGGACGCTGCACACAAACTTCAGAGTAATTTCAGTGTCTGCACAGTCCGGTTGCAGATCTACCTACAATAGAGTTTAAAATGTCTAATGTCTAACCTCAAAAGAAGTTTACCTGCGGCTGAAAAAGAAGAGTGCTAAAAATGCATATTCAAATCCAATCGAGCTTGACCCAGCAACATTTTTTAACTACTGGTTTGATTTAGATTATATATATATAACAGTATCTTATTGAGTAATATAAATTTTAAGTTGTTGCTGTTGCATCACACAATTCCGCGACGTATGTATCACTTGCGGGCTGGTCAAGTGCCAGTTTTTATTTCAGATTCGATGTACGCGTCGAGCTCTTTCATTTGAATACCGTGTCTGCAACACCGGAAGTCGCACTTCCGGTCGCCATTTTTATTCTAAGAATAACTCGCCCTGTATACACAATGTCTTCTCCAACACCCTGTATATTATCAGCACGCAACCGCTATCTTAAATCCATCCCAAATCTATCGATGACGTGTGTTGATGTGTAGAAAAAATTTAAAAAATTTCTATCCCACTCTTTCCGATTTTCAAGTCTCACTTGCTCTCATAGAGTTCTTATGAGAGATAAGAAGGGACGTGCAGCCAACCGGAAGTTGCTGATAAGAACTGATAAAACTCTCGACTGGATGCTGATAAGGCCCGGATGTGATAAGACCGTATGTAATACGGCGCCGGAAGTGATAAGATAAGCTCCGGATGTTGATAAGCCGCCGGATGTGATAAGGATCATTCCGTCACTTCCTGGTTCCCAGCTTCAATTGTCCTATCACCTACTCATTAGTTCATGAAATAGGTCATGCTCTAGGACTTGGACACTCCGAAGACCCTTATTAAATTACGTATGCGTTGTACACAAATTGAATTCAGATGATATTGAAACGATTCAGTCGTTGTATGGTGTTAAAATTAATCCTACAAGAGACTGGTTAACATTTGGCCCTGTAGGTTTCAAAAAAATAAACGCTATATATCAACGTCCTAATGATCAGATATCTTTAATTGATGATGCATATATACATGTTTTTGATTTTCCTTCGTTAAAACATAACTCGTACAATCAAACAGATCTGCACCGAATTGTGAGTGCAGCTGTAAATACGTATACAGGCCATACATATGTGTTTTACGAAGGCGGGGTTTACGTTGAAGTAAATGTATGTGTGAATTATCTGAGAATACAAAAGGTTGGATATATACAGGACTTCTATGAACTACAAAACACCATCAGCGGAGCTTTCCGATACACAAACGGTTTGTTATATTTCTTCAAAAACAGCACTTATTTTGAATATAGCGAACTCACATCATCGCTAGTGAGAGCCGGTCAAAAGGATCTATCATTATTTTCAATTAATTGTCCTACTATAGGGATACTACAACAACTTAAATTATTGTTGCAAAATATAATCAAAAATTTAGCTGATTATAGGCCGCGTAAGTTATTTAACCAATAGAAATTCATCATTTTAGCATACGCTCTGTTTCGCTTCATGATTACAGATTATGAAAGTGGTATAGGTGATGTTTCGGTATTCCATTACTTTTAAATGACTAACCTAGCTATAACAGTTAAATAAATAAACTTGTGTATGTTTACAGTTTGCATGTAATTATATACAATAATTGTACCATAAATAATAATTATTATAATAAATAAATTGTTTCTTATTTAATATGTCTTGGCCTATAGTCTACAAAATAATATTTGTGTATTTGAAATTAGCGATAACATGATGGCACTCTTTTGACAATATAAGTCGCCTTTCTTTAGGAAACATCCCTCGCCGCATGCGGCTCGGGCTGTTGCCATGCAATACGCGCCATCGTGTTATTGCTAATTTCAAATGCTATTACTGTTGATAATTAATTATTATTACTAAATATAAGAATATTTGTTTGGTTTTTAAATTTTTATTATTATTAATTCTACGTTTGTAAATTATTATTTATTATATGTATGAACTGTTAATTTTGTCTTTATTTCTTTAATTTATTTTCAGGCTATTAAGGGCTTAAATGTATTAAGGTGTAGCCCTTAATAGAAAGATTTAAAGAAATAAAGAGAAAATTAAAGTACTACGTTTATATTTGAGTGGCTATTAATTAATACTCATCATTAGAAACAATGTTAATTTGCAACAATATATCTAAAATATACATTTCTCCATAAGATTACATGTAAATCAAAACACAAAATATATTAACATTTTTTAAATATTTAAGATAATATTTAGAAAATTGATGAATTTTTATTTATGATATGTAGAAATTATTATTGTTTACACTTTATTTAGTTTAGCACATGTTTTTATAACATATTATTGAGGACATTGATATAATTTTCTAGTGAAAATTGTTTTCAAGAGATTAATTAAGACATAGTGACATCAATGCAGAATTTCATGTAACGCTTGAAGCAACAGATAATATTTAGCAACGATAATGAAACAATCTCAGTTTAATACATTTTATTATATATGATGGAAATATAATTTTATAATAATACATTCTATATTTAATATTATTGGCTTCGAAATCCGGACAGATCTCACGTAAGATTTATATAGCGACGGCTATATCTATTTTAAAAAAATAGTGCGTATGCTGGGCTGGATCTTTTCCTCTGCGATGTAACTCGATAGCTTCTAAACGTTTCTGGCGACCCTCAGGGTCTTTACAGTAATCACACAGCGTATAATTTGGATTAGGTGTGTCATATTTAAATGATTTTTCAAACAGTATCTCGCAGCGTTCACACAGGTATTTTCTTACAATGTATACGACATTCTAGACTTCGTTTTGTATGTATTGATAAACCGTAAGCATTTTTGTTTCCAAATCAAGAGTTTTGGGCAAAACATGATTTTAAGTGAAATTATCTGTCACTCGAATATTTCTTGAAATCAGAGCTCGTTTTCAATGTCACGAATTTCCCGCAGAGTGGCGCAGTTTTAGCGAGAATACAGGTGGTGACATTGACGCTGACAGTGACATCACATGGATGAGGGTATATATGTGGCTGTAATATCATCATTATCATCGTCATCATCTTGTCGAAGTACAGCTCGATCGCATTTCACTCATTTCACTACGATTATCATCAACTTCCATTTTAGGCACTGACACCAGTTCTTCAATTCTTTTGTTGAAACTCTCTTTCAGATCGCTTAAATCTTTTCGAAGAATGTTCAAGTATGCGCGAACAGCCTCACAGACATTAACCACTTGACGTGGATCATCATGTTGAAAAGCGTCTGTTTCCATAGCACAATTCTTTTGCTGCCTGCATTCATTAAGAGCCTTTAATCGCATCGCGCACAGCGTCGAATTTATCGTGGTTTAATGTATTATAATAATCAATTTTAAATTGACTAGGACGCGTAATAAAGAGTGGTTTTTCAATAACATCGACAGCAGGTTCTGTAGTCGCAACATATTTATGTTGCCTTGTTATATGACACTTAAGATTGTCCTTTCTTGTAAAATAAAACCATTTTACTTTTTATTTAATCCTATATTGAAAATACTACAAATAATGTTTTAATTTATAAAAAACCTTTTTATAAATTAAAACAATTTCTATGAAATTATTTTAAATTTATTTGAATTAGAGACAGTGACAGTTTAATGACAGTGACAGTTCACAGTACATGATGCACACGGATTTTGTTTTGCCCATTTGAGCAGTTCAAAATTTAACACCAGATGTCAGCTACTTTGTTGATTTTCTCCTATAGATTGACGATCATTTTGATCTGTGGATTGCGGCTTGCTGCGGATTGGAATTTCTACGGATTTTCGATAAACTGTTTTCGGATATTTTTGTTTACAAAGTTAACAACTCTGCTCTAGACGTGGATTTAAACATGTATAGTCATGGCAGCGCTGGCAACGCAGCTGAAGTTAGAAGTTAGGTTAGTTTACTTGACAGTGTTTGACAGCATCAAATCAAAATCGAAATCAACTTCAAGAAAACAAAAAAGTTCATTGATTTTATATCTTTCTTATGGAATTAAATATTATTTATCATGGCTGAAGAGGATGATCCATTTAAAAAGCGTGAAAGGGAAACAGCAAGTGATGATTCTGATTTGGAAGAGCCAGTTAAATTAGATTTAATTAACTTGAATACAAATAAAAATTTTAATATATCATCCAAACATAACTTTCATGGATCAGGAATAAGTATACTTTTTGAGTTTGTCTTATATTGGACAAAAAACTGAACAAACGATTTGATTTTAGCTACAAATCACACAAATATGTCATCAATGAAACGAGATGATAATCCATTTTCATTTAAACATTTTTTACGTAGTGATAAAAATAATTATCAAAGCCAAGGAGCTCGACCTAAAGTTTTCTGTGACCGAAGAACAACAAATACTGTTTCTGATCTTGATTTACATTCATCGCCAGAATTAAATCAAGCAAGAATTATTCCAGAGTTTTCATCAGCATTACCTGACTTTGTACAGGATCATCTAGTCATTGAACAATGTTTTTTAAACAATTCTTCAAGTAATTATAATTTACCAGATTTTACCCAAGGTCGAATTAATAATGAAATTAGAGAAAGTTCCCATAATGCAGAAACGTCCGAAAATAGCATCATGAATACAGTTAAAATACCACTAGATCTACCAGTGGTGAGACCTCAAGTTGAGTTTCCGTTGGATCTACCTATCAGCGAACCAGTAGGAAATAGAAATTGTTCACTTACATCAGAAGTATTCAATTTAAAAGATATGATACAATATTTGCTTTCTAATGAAATCATTTTTAGGTTGGTAATTCAAAGAGTTTGCCAGATTTTTTATCTGATGGGGCTGTTAATTCCCAAAATAATGAAATTTTGAATTCTATCCATACCCCTGAGAGAGAAACAGACAGACTACGACTAGAATTGGATTTACTAAGGCGGCAATATAATGAACAATTGCAGAGATCGGATTATTTATGTCATGAGTTAGAAATCTCAAAAAATAAAGAACATCAATACACCCAAAATTTGGCTAAAGCATTGGAGCAGCTTGAAGAAAATTTGAAACGAAGCAATGTAAGTATTAACTGACTAATATTGACGGAATTTTTAAAAGAATCATTACTAGGTAATATTTCCATGAGAACATCTGTAGTAGTCTGATTAGTATAGTCTATTTCCATGTTCGAAATATTTGTTAATATTGTCATATTATAATTAGAAATCAAATGATATTCAGGAATATCATTTTTTGCATTATTTTTGGGAATTGTTGCAGGTTTATTATCAAAACACAACTCCACCATTTTAATGGATCTTGAAGATATAGAAAATTTTATATCTTTATATAAAATATTATAAGCAAATCATTACAACAGGTTTAAATAATAATAATAAACAGTTAAAATAAGTTTATAATTTTATTGAAGTTGTATCTGAATCCCTTTTGAAAGCAATTACATGTAGAAAAACAAATAACTTTATTAGTTAACTTATATTATATAAAAACACATAAATCCATCAAGTAACAATAATGATATAATTATTACAATGCAAATGCAATTTATGAAACCATATTAAAATAAATTGTGTTTATATTTACATAATTTTAAGCACAATTATAACTATTTAAAACTGTTTTAAATTGAGTTAAATACAATACCAGAATAACAAGTGCAGCACAGCGTGTACACCGTGTCGTATGTGAATTGCCTGTTGCCTTCGGGAGCCATGGGACTTATGTGAAAAATTTTGTCGTTTTAGTAATAGCCACAATTTTTATAAAATTACGCGAATTGGCCAGCTGATAGCTTCAAACGAGCGCTACAAGATGGTGTAAAAATCTCAATTTAGCCAAAAGTGGACTTACGTGATTTGCAAATTATGCCGACGATATGACAAGGCTTAGAGCTGCGGAACAGTAAATATGTACCATTTGTTCATTTGGTCATCCATAAAGTTCAACAATAAGTATGTACCATTTGTTTGTTTAACAATAATTACTCAAAAGTATCAACTGCTCAACTTTACATTTTGGTGTGGGGTGCAAAACAATTTTAGATAAATAGGGGGGCCAAAGATTGAGAACCACTGGCTTAGAGTATTTTTAATCATACAATTATACAAAAAGTTTTTAATTTATTTCTTATTATAGTACTAATTTTTTCTACAATTACATTATTTTATTGATATTCTTAGTTAATTTTCAATAACATAACAGTCACATTCTGTATTACAGTTATGGAACATTTAATTTTGTATAACATAACACAAGTAGAAATATTGTAAACACATCTGAAGAAACTGAATTTATTTTATTTAAAAAATAATAATGGTGCTGTCATTAT
The DNA here is from genome assembly GCA_030264575.1 of Tachinus sp. AB-2021. Taxonomy (NCBI): domain Eukaryota; kingdom Metazoa; phylum Arthropoda; class Insecta; order Coleoptera; family Staphylinidae; genus Tachinus; species Tachinus sp. AB-2021. The sequence goes on along the minus strand of JARJEC010141098.1, from coordinate 5,312 downwards.
TAGACATCAGATTATATGCACTATCAAAATGCTAAAATATGCACTAAAAATGCCAAAATATGTATTATCAAAAAAGAAACAACTTAATTTGAGAATAAGTTTTATTATTCCATTAACACATTTGAAAATTACAATAAGTTTTAAAATCATTTATAATTTTTATGTCATGCAAATTATTTTATATTTTGGTAAAGTTTCAATTGTAAATTTTTGATGTTTGTCATTTAATAATAATTTGTATTATTAAAATGACCTATCTAGGTCTACCGACCTCACAAAAAGATCTCGATATTATAGGAGGTAAACACTACATAAAATTTTTATGTTTTTGTCCACTATGATGACTCCAACTGATTTATAGAATACAAATTTGAGTGTGCAATCTATTTTTAGCATGAATGTATACCCTAAATAAACTTAATTTTTTTATTATTATATTATAAAGAACACAAGATTTTGTATGTTATTTTGTAAGCTTTATTCATATATTTTTTATTAAAAACACTTAAATCCCATAATGAATATTAAAAAAATCAACCTATTATATTATGCGATAAAGAAGAAAGTACAATAATATGAATAATATGCAATAACGTTAGCAATGACTTATATGCTTTTCCATATGCAAACATGCAACTACATAAAATCTGATGTCTAGTCATTATTAACCGCACTTAATTATTTGTGATGTTTGCAAAATGTGGATATTTTTATTATTATACTTGAAATATGCATTTTTAAAATTTTGTTGTGGTCTTAGAAAAAGTAGAATCGTGTTGTCTCACTTGTCCTTGTCTTTTGACAATCTTTTCACTCGAAAATAATTTGTTGTATTATGCACCTTTTTACATGTGATTGATAACATTGTAGTCTTGTTAAATTGCTTTGTAATATTGTTGTTGGATTTCAGACGAAAGCAGCATCATCGGAAAATACAATTTTAAGCTTAAGACACGAAATTAAATCCTTAACTGTAAGTACAAATTTATATTATAAACCCTTGTTGGCATATTTTACAGTAAACATAATATAATATTCTTTACATGCTAGTATTTATTATGTAACATAAAACAACAGTAAAAGAAAGAACAATTTCTTAATTATTATTTGCATTTACTCTTATTATAATTTACAAGTAAACGTGATTTTTAGATTGCAAAATTGTTTTAATGATTGATGATCAAGTAAATGATTTAGTTCTTGTTTCAGTTCAAATATTTTAGATTATATTCAGACATATATTGTTGACTTAAATTATTATATTTAATACAATCTTCAAATTCTACTAAATGTTCATTTTTTTGGCAAGATCGGGGTTAAATAGAAAAGATAAGAATACCCAATTTTGATTTTGATTTGTTAGCAGTTTTATTATTATACAATATATAAAAATTAATTAAAGGTTGAACTCAATGCACTGAGAAGAGAAAATCAGCAATTAAAAGGTGAAGAGGGCGCTACAGGAGGTCCACATTTTCATATAACAACTGAATTTCTCTCGCATCGCTTACCTCAAGAATTAAGATCAGCTGCAAACACAGCAGAACATTCACTCAGGTAATACAACATATTAATGTTATGAATAATTATAATATATTGTTATCGCCATGGCAGGCAGCACCACCTATCTGAAATTTTGGTCGAATTGAGTATTTGATATCACTAATTTGGCTTCAGTTTGTTTTTGTGGAGGCAGCAAAGACACGTCATATTCACGTCATTTTTTGGTCATAGTTTTCGTCATTATGACTTGAAACTTGACGTAATATGACGACAAAAAGATGAAAATATGTCAGGGACCGAAGACGTCATTTAGAAATGAGAAATTAACGTAACTTAATAATGTCAAACAGGCGTCAGTTATGGACGTAAAATAGATGTGCTGGTATCTTTTCAATAAATTTTTATCAACACTTGAATGGGTAGTGGGCTGGAAATAGGACAATCGGTTGTTTGATATTTAAAAAATTACATTTACAATATATGTAATTTTATAAATAACAAGCCATTGCCCCTTTGGCAACCCACTACCCATTCCAATATCTAGAAAGATTATTAAATAACCGTTCATTATAAACACTTTATTAGATGACCTATATTGTGAGTTATTTTGCTGCTACATAAAGATAAATATTCAGGCTGACATCTTTTTCTTTTAATTAATTTCACTTAAGAGTTTTACTGAATATCCAAAGTTATTTAATCTTAACTTAATTTTTCGGCAAACTACTGATATTGCTATTATCACCATCCTCAAACGCAACGCCATTCCCAAAGAGTAAGCTTAGATTAGTAAAACGTGTGGAGTGTGTGGTGGCGTGTGCATAAGATAGTAAGAACATAGGGTAATAGATGACGCGTCGCACGTAGTAGTTCCACGTTAAAGGTACGTCAACATGACGTCTTAAAAATGACACTAAGAATACGTCAATATGACGTCGAAATTGTGAAGTTATTTGTTCGACTAAAAATAACGTTTATTAATCGTCATCTATTGGATATGTGATGTTATATTCATGAATATCTCCAAAAAATTACGTGAATATGCCATAGTTCTGCTGGCTGGAAAACGACTGCTGTTGCCACATAGAATGCATCACCACTTACCATAAATGTAGAGTATTCATAGGTTTAAATAAAGTGTTATTTTAAGTCCAAAAGTAAAACGGATAAATTTATGAAACGATTTTTTACACAAATATGAACTAGGGTTTCAGATAAAATATATATTGTAACGCCACAACATCACATTTGAACGCAGCAGGCTGAGATGTGTCACCCTCAGCTGTCAGATTGGCGTAACCGCGGAGATGTCACGCTTACGGGTATATAAATCCACCCACGCGCACTCATCTCGGAGATAGATTGATTACTTGATTCTATCCGATACAATTTCTAGCTTGCTCCTTGTATGCTCTTTTGTGTGGATTGATTTGGACGGGTAGGCGTTGCGTCCCTGATGAATACGAATTGTCACCTGGGCATTTCCAATTTGAAATTAAGATATTACAATTATTAAATAATTACTATGCCATTACTCCATTTTTAAGTAAACGTTTCAAAAATTTACCTCGGGTGGGGAAACCCACAACCTTTGGATTACATGTTCAATGCAATGCCAATTGAGCTACTGAGGTATCATTGGTTTTATGTTCTATAACCACGTCAAAGTAAATTTTTGAATCAGTTATTATAGTATTTATATGTTTACACATATACATTTGTGTGTATCTCTGGTCTATGTTAGTACAATACACACGGAAATTTTCGATGGCGACCGATATACGAGTATTGTAAATATTAATTATTTACAATATACATTTATAAATGGAACCTAAATTGAAATTAAGATATTCAGACCTATTTAGTAAAAATATAGTAAGGATATCATTAAGTAACAACATCTTACGTTCAAAAACTTGTAAGGATTTTGGAAACCACATTATAGATAAATCGTAAACAGTAATGCATATGTCTTTACAAATTTCAATGACGATTCGAAGTATTTTCGAGCTCCGTAAAAATCAAAACAAACGTGACGTATCGGCTGTCAACATATACAGTATGTCCCCAGATAGGGTTTACAATATAAATTATCAAAACATTTTGGAATTTAAAAAATAATTATATGGGTCTTGCTCTGCTTGTTTAGAAACTTATTTTGCACCATATTAGATTTTTTTAATATACTGACAACAAAAAATGTAAACAAATTTTAGGTAAACTATTGTTTTGATACGATTTATCAACAAATAATACTTAGATTTTCAATGATTTAGATGAGATTTAATAAATTAAAACTTGAGCATTTGGCACACATATTGAAAACAATAAAAGCTATTTTTAGTACAACTAAGTAAAGTGGATCATTTAATCTATTTAATTAAACTTAGATTATTTATAAAAAAAGCCCTAAATACAAGTTATACATTCCTAATTACATGTAAATATAGTAACTAATCACCATTAAAATGCACATTTTGCAAAATTTATTATTTTGATATTTCTGACAGCTACATAAACTATGTTCTTCAAACTTCATATTCGTCCACCATTGTGCATGTTCTATCGCTTTTTTTCGAATTCACACATTTCCGATCATAACTTGCTTATTTCTGACAGTTGTATTAACGGAATCACGTCCCTGTATGAAAAGCTGGATTTTCCCCCTTAACGATATTTTTACTGAATAGGACTGATTATAAACTATTAAATAATTACTACGGCATTATTCCATTTTGAAATAAATGTTTAAAAATGTACCTGTTATGGGGATCGAACCCACAACCTTTGGATTACATGTCCAATACTCTACCAATTGAGCTACTGAGGTATCTTAACTGGCATTGGTTTTAAATTCTATAAACACGTCGAAGTGAATTTTTCAATTTGCATTATACAATTTGTTAAATTCCTATTACTCACATACAGTCATGCTAAAATAAATCTAGTACAAACATGTTTGGTCTGTGTAACAGGGTCTTTAGATCCACACTGATTCTAATCAAAATGACATTTGTCAATAGCTTAGATTAGGTTATAATATGAAAAGTCATATTTACAATAAACATACAAATAGATAATTGCATAACTAGATCTAAATTGCTTGTACTAAATTTATGTGAGCAAAACTACACATTATGTACGGTGAAAAGCTTCTAAATAAGTAGCACGGACATACACATCTTTTTCTAGCATTTGAAGCTTAGTGAATTATAACATGCCCAATTGTCTATATGAATGTCATTTGGTATTGTACTTGTTACACGATTTATACTCATTTTCTTCTGGGCTTTCTAGTTTTAAAAACCGATAAACAATGTATGACTTAAGCCTAATATATTTTTGTTGTTGAGAATATTAAAAAAATCAGGGACGGGATTCAGATAATGCAACTGTCAGAAATGAGTAAATTGCATTCGAACATGCGTAAATTCGAAATAAAATAGAACATGCAGAAAGGCAGCTGCAGATGAAGTTAGTAGTATTGGCTACTATACCTGTAAGAGGTTTATTAAAAATTAATCTTATCAAGTCTGTAATAGATATGCGCACGCTCACCGTTTCCATATTTTGTTATGTTTTGTTCTAGAAAATGGCTATGGTTCTGTTATTTGGAAATATCAAGATGATATAATAATAATAATAATACACTTTATTGCCATAATAGAATAATACAGACACATATACAAATATATATATATATATATATATATATATATATATATATATATATATGCATAGATCAGGTGTTGCACACCCATCTAGTCTTCCTATTGAACCTTAAGAAATTGTTTAACATTACAATTATA
>JARJEC010141088.1:0-14716 GCA_030264575.1 Tachinus sp. AB-2021 | reverse complement strand
AGATCAAAAATAGTGAGCGCACATACCTAATCTTTTATATTTTGGGGTGCATAATTTATACATTTTTATTACCATTAATTTGAAACGTAAGAGTAATTAAAAATTTATATTTATTTTTTAATTTTATAGCTTTTGATATAACGCAGCTTTCCATATTATTTTGTTTTATAATGGATGTTGTAAAATAATTTGTAATTTGCTTTCCTCAACGCTGGGGACATAATTCAAATGGTAAAACTATACATAGCCATTCTCAAAAGATTTAGTCAAACATGTGTATGTATAATGAAACATTTTAACAAACATTATGTTCAATGAATCAATAACAATATATGTATTTAGCATTGAAATTTATTGACATCTCGTGCACTTTTTATCAATTTACAATTAAAATAAATTTATGCAGTTTGCAACCATATTTCGAATAAAAATATATTGTATAATTTTTATTGCACAAAATGTGATTACACACTGATATTAATTAATTTATTAACTTTGATTTGTTTATACAGATTACGTTGCTAAGCACCAGTACACTTATCGCTGTAATTCTTCGTTCAACGTTCAATTTTCACTGTAAGTTAAAACTGATTTGTCAAACATTTTAAAACGGTAGGATATAGTTAATACGAACTTAAACTTAAAATTTATTGTGCAGATAATGTTTAATAAAAAAATATATTCTTATTAAAAGTTGATTCTTTGGAGATTAAAAAATACAAAGTAACGATAACACTAAAATATTAGAAAGATTACATTATTGAAATATAAAACTAATGTAAGAACCCGTCAATTAAACTGTAAAATTATACTAAAGTTGGCTATATTAATATTCAATTTAATAAAACAAAAATGAATTCATTTAAAACATTTTTAAAATGTATAATTTTAAATACTATACTATTTTTACTATTATCAATTTAATGCCTGTCTAACAATATGCAATTTATTATACCAAAAGTTGTACAGTTTATTGAAATACGGCATTTTATTCTAAATTCGGCCAATGGAATGACGTACTTTTATAAATTGTACCACATTTGATATAATAAAATGCATAGCGTCAGGCATAACTTGAATTTTTGTAATTTGCAAGTTAAAAATGTATTACATTTGATCTACTTTCATTGTAAAATTTCAAGTTGTGAGGTCGTTGAAGACTTCTATGGTAACTTAATTATGCTATAATATTTAGTACGTAGTTTTATTACAACGTAAATACAGACTTTAACAAAAAAAAAGAATAATTAAATAAAAAGTCATATTACGTAGTAAGTATTCAAAACCCTGGAAATAACACAAAAAATAGGTATTTTTTCGGGGTAACACCAAAAAAAGGTCATCAACAATAAATAAGTAGATGTACAAAAAAATCAACAACAAATATGTAGCCTCTTTACAATAATTTCTGATTTACATTTCGGTGTGGGCGACACAACATTATTAAAGGTAAAAAATATAAAAGATTCGGAGCTGCTGAATTACTTATACATTTAATATCAATACTAACTACTACTACAGGGTGTTTTTTAAAGACAAAGAACTTTAAATTGGCAACACTGTTATTTGTGACAACATATTTGACAGTTCTTCGATTGTTTTGAGGTTAGTTTCGTTTGGCAATTCATCATAAATAGAGTCACGCCGGAGCAACGTTTGCAAATTGATTTTATAAAACATGGTTCAATTCGAAAAACTCATCGGGCATTACGTGCATTTTATGGTGCTCATAATCGTTCATCAGAACCGCATTTGGAGCGATAATAATCCACAAACTATTGTCGAAACACCATTACATCCAGAAAAAGTCACCGTTTGATGCGCTTTATGGTCCGGCACAATCCAGTCCATATGTCTTCAGAAAGGGTAATGGTCAGAACGTTACATTCAAAGGTGAGCGGTATAGAGACATCATTACCAACTTTTTCGTGCCTCGATTAGAAAGCATTAATGTTGCAGATATTTGGTTTTATTAAGACAGCGCTACATAAGACACAGAATACAATTAATTTACTAGATCTGTTTACTATTTAATGGACCTGTTAACTGGCCACCTCAATCGTGCAATTTGACGCCAATAGATTATTTTTTCTGAGAGTATCTAAAGTCACATCTACACCAATAAACCAGAAACAATTGAGCACTTGGAAGCCAATATTTGGCACAATATTGCCAAAATACAAGCTGATTTGCTGCAAACAGTTTGAGAAAAAATCTAAATTACGTCGTGTACGCGCCTTCCTCGGCGGCCACATGCCCAAAATCATATTCAAATATTAATACCATAAAATTATCGGTCAAATAAAGCAAATTTTATGGATATTAGAAACTTTTTTAGTTATTTAAGTTATGGTGGCCAAAGCGAGATAAACAGCGTACAGATTAAAGATAAATGAACACGACTCTAATATTTTGACTCATAAACAACGTAAAAACACAAATAATGAGGTCTGACTTTATGAAAGGTTGCCCTTTGATGTAATAATACCGTTGCAAATGAGAGGTCAAAGAAAAGTGGGAAACAAAACTTGAGCACAGATCAGGGGAAACATATGGTACATAGATTGAGCCAAAAACCAAAATGATATCTGATGGAATATATGATAACAAAAGTCGAGGGAAGTAGATTCCACTATCCCAGTGCAAACATGCTTTTCTTTTGTACGCGAAATTAAGTAATATACCATTAACATGATAGATTTGCACCAGGCAGTTCACCACCTTATCTAACAGCTAAACAACAAACTGGTCTAAGATTGCATAGACAATTTGTAGGCACCGGCCACAAACAACACAGTATGCTTGGTCAGTCACTAAATAACCAAGCCATAGAAGATAACTGTAACACTAGCCACAACCTAAACCCTAAATGACATTTATTGTATAAAAACCCACAAATTTGCAACGGAACCCAACAACCTGTGAAAAAGCTGTTAAGGGATGAATCACACAAGATTATTCCTTACAAAAATACTCAAAGGAAATATCGTATATGAGTTGAATTAATCTGGCATAATTTGCAGGATTGTTTGTCCGGTTGTGGTCTTAACAAGGACATGTAACGATTAGGTTTGCAAGAAAATACATTCGCGAAAGCTTGAAGGACAAACAGACTCTGCAGCATTTGCTGTTATAATACAAAGTATACAACGTGCAGCGTATAATTTACTTTTTCAAGCATATGCTAAACTTAGAAAAAGTAAAAAATAATCTATTGAGAAAAAACTTCTAGTCTCTATAGAAAAAAAAACGGAACTGTTAAATGTGCCAGACATTGGAAGTGCACAAAAAAACCACCAGAATCGCATTATAAGGATGCCTGAAGTGGTTTGTCTCCAGGAAGGAAAAAAAATACATGTGGATTGCATAAGCTTTTCTCTAAAGTCTTCTTTCTTTAATAAATTATAATCTACAAATTTCTGTTTTATGTCCATAAGCGACTGCAGTTAGATCTGTTTGTGCAATGCTAAAAAATCATTTTCTACAAATGTAACTAAGTAACAAAGCAAACATTTTTCCTATTTCTTCTATTTTTTAAGAATTACATTAAATATAAAAATGTACAAAAAAAGTAGCAACAGTATAGTAAAGATAAAATAGTATTTGAGAAGTACAATATGATAAGAGCTTTAGATGATAGATTAAATAATTTCGGGTAGGTCCATTGAAAATCCAAACTACAATAACAATTCAAAGATATCTTTTTCAAGCACTAACTAGACTAACAGTCTTTGCATAAAATCTTACAGCTTCTTCAATGTCTGTTTTTCAAGCTGTGTTTTACGTTCTTCAAATTATTTATTACAAGACCCTTAAAAAATTAATGAATTCGCAAATATTCCAATATTTTACTGATATTTGATTTTTTACGGCAAAAGTATTAATCAAAAATCACGTACAATATATTAAACATACTTTTCTTTACCTAATTCTAAAATTTTTTTAATATAAATAATATAATAAAGGCGGAATTGAATAAAATGTTGATCAATTTATAAAAATATATAAAAAATTGATTAATAATTAATTCGATTTCGTCGTCATAACAATATTTTTAAAAACTAAATTTTGGAATTAGACAAAGACAAGTATGTTTAATGTATTGTACGTACCGGTTTTTTATAAATATAATGCTTTTGCCGTAAAATATTTAAAATTCATCGAATTTATAAATTTTTTAAGGCCTTTTTAATAAATATTTTGAAAAACGTTCAGCGTAAAAAAACTTATATTGAAAAATCTGTCTGATTTTTTGTAAGAAGGTTCCGCAAATNATATGTTTAAAAAACTTTGTGATTTTTGCAAGAAGGTTCCGAAAAAAATAAAGCATCTAGAGCAGAGTAAAAGTGAATTTTTAGTATGTTTACAGCGAAAGGACTGATCTTAATGCATAAAATAAAATAATTTACTATGTTTATTCTGAAAATTATAAAATTAAAACTCTACAATTATAATAAGAAAAGTATATATTTCAACTTGTCTTATTTACAAACCATATATGCATTTTGACATCTATGTGTCATTATCAATGGTTATCAATTATTAATTATTAATTAAACTCCATTGACAATGACACATAGATGTCAAAATGTATATATGGTTTGTGAATAAGATACTTTAAAATATATACTTTTCTTATTATATTTGTCGAGTTTTAATTTTATAATTTTCAGAATGAATATCCACCACATTCGGACATCAAACATTGAATTTACTGTTTTTTATCACAATTTATTCTTTCAAATTGATTTCATTAGTCCCTGATTATAATAAAGATAAAAATAAACAGAAAAAAATTGGAAATTGCCTACTCATCATACCAACATAAGAAAACTAAAGCAGTAAAGCAAAGAATATGATAATTTTTCAAAGTAACTTTTGATACAGAGCCATAAAACAAGTTAAGATTGCTGAACCTGAACGTATAAGCTGTAAAATGTAATTTTACATTTATAGAACCTTTTTGTTATTGAAATCCTAGTGTATTACTGAGCAATAATAAAAACCAAATATGACCCAAGTAAGTTTTTAAACAAGCAGACCAAAATTATTTATTTTTTAAATTAGACATTATTTATCATCAAATTTATACTTATTAACGGTTAATACCCTAGTTACTGTTTTAATACATTTAATATTTAGACGAAGAGTCAAAATAAAAATTAGCGAGTTTCTAAAAAGCATTCCTTGGAAACTAAAAATGAAAAAAATAAATCCCTGACTACCAATAAACTCATCTCGCAAAATTAGCTGAAGACAAACTAGTCAACATTTTTGTAGTATTTATAGTTTCCAATATAGGATATAGTAACTTTAAAATTAAGCCACTTTGTGGAAATTTATTTTTTTATATTGATCAATATGATCAATCAATTCAATTTAACAACAGATACAACTACTCTTATGTTAAAGCTCTACAAAATACAACTAATATTATTATTGAAGATGGTATAAAAACCGAAACTAGTGATTGTAATAATACGCATTAATGTATCATTAATGAATTATTTCACTACATAACCCTATAACATTGTTTTTTATATTTTGATGTTTACAACTATAAATAATTATATCTCTTATATACTTAATAATACTTAATAATTAATTTAAAAATTTTATTTGATGAAAATGAATTAGTAAGTAACAAAAATCCAGCAGCAACAACAGAAAAAATAATTTATATGTTGTTCGATAGTATTGACAGCTGTGGGAGAGTACGCGTTATCAGCAGTTTTCAACCTTCGAGTTAATCCATCTTCGAATGTCAGTTGATGTCATTCGGTCCCTATGGTACTCATCCTTTCAGTGGGTCGGTGTCAACACACCTAGTACGTTTTTATTAATGTAACTATCCGATGACAAGGGATATAAAATAAATAATCTGTTGGTCCCGATAAATTACAATGTTCATAAGGCGCGAGATAGATGTTCACTCATTCAGAAAGCCAATCAATTTATTTTATAATCTCATTCATAATTACTAATATTATTGTATGGTTCGTTGTAATTATGCTCAGATGAAATTATTTATTAAAAATGATAAGGGAGGAATTATTTTCCCTGCCAGTAAAAATAAAAGAACCCTCATTTATACAATAAACTCAACTTGAAAGGGTTGAAATCTTTTGTTTTATGTTAAGAATGAGTTCGCATTTCTTTTGAATTATAATGAAATTTGAAACATAAAATAATTAATGATGCATCTCACAAGCTAACACATTTTTTTTCCTAAACTTATCCTTCTCGTCGAATGTCTAATCCATGTCGATCTCTTACATGTCCTCTACCTGCTTTGAGAAGGAGCAATCGATATCCTTTACGGACTTCCATATCGGATGGACATGTCAAGCGAAAAGCTAACATTGAAAGTGTATAATTGATCTGTTTTGTTTTAAGCAAAAGATCGGTATCTGAAGATAAATAGCCAAACAGGTTGACGGGATTTTAAACACTTCAGAACATGATTAAGCTGCGGTTTTGATAGCAAAATGAATATCACCTACGTAATATTTCATTTATTAATAAAGTCACTATAAGTGGTTGTATCTCTTTTTTTTATAAAATAAAAATATAAAGATACTAGAACACTAAATGTACCCTATAGACAATCGTCATCACAACGCCAAAAATATAAAAAAATAAATGAAAAGTATAAATCAATAAAATTGATATAATTTATTATAGTAAAAAGTTTATATTTTGCAACCAAAGTTAGTTCTTATTTTAGTAGATGACCAATTTGGGAATTTTAAATATTCTAAATGTTTGTCGCATTATTATTTAATCACCGGACGAAATATTTTTATGTTTAATAACCTCAAAAAGCGGTCTCCCACAGAAGCCTTAGATTTATTTCACACAACATTTTTTAATACCAAAATCTTAATATTCTGTTTATATATCAGGAATATTAAAAAGCAATTTCGTTTTAATTACGTTAATTTGTATGCAAATCCGACTTATATTATGCTTTGCGTTATCCACATTATAATATGTTGATTATATTTTATAATTCGGAACATTCATTCTAATTGATATATTTATTGCTTGTTTATAATTAATGATTAATTATTTTTTTGTAGATGCCGCGCGCTGCCAATATACGCTTTCTAGAAAGATATCAATTCTTTGTGTATTCTTATTAATTTATGCGCGCTACGTTTTCCATCTGTCGTTTCGGCCGGTGTTTATTATTGGTTTTTTGATTTTCTTATTGGTAAACTACCGTTTTTCCGCTGTTTAAATTTAATCTAATCCAGTTGTTATATTGAAGAACCATTTGAATTTTAATGAGGATATTAAGATTTTTAATTAAATGGTTTGAATATTTTCTTGTTACTGCATAAATATTTCAACTTCATTTAATAAATTAATATATTGACCTAACATTGAAAGAATCTTATAAATTTATCTTAAATAACAATATTATAAGTGGTTAGACGTCCTTTAATTATCGATTAGTTGGTTATAATCTCCGAAAAGAAGAATGACTCATATGACTTAGTAAAACAAATTTTAGTGCGTGAGCATGCGCATTCAATCGTTCTATTAATGTAAGTGAAATGTCAAATATACGAGTTGTATATAAAGGCCTGTTTTTCTACGCCCAACTTTCTGGGCATATTTAGCCATGCTTATCCAAGAAATTAGAACAGATTTTATTTTCTCGCATGAGAATTTAATAAATTAAATCGGCGTGCGCAATAATCAATAAAAAAGTTGCTAAAATTAATCTCGAGTAAGGCAGCTCTTAAGAATCTTTTAAACTAATTTTGATATTAAAACAATTGTATCACCAAAATAATAGTTATTTGTTTATCAAGGCCGAAAAGTGCTACTTTTATTCACAAATCTTAGAGTTGCGAGAAGAGCAAGCATAACAAGCGATGCGACCATCAGGTAAGGGAAGAAAAGAGTATTTCCGTCGTGGTAAATACAACATTTTGTAGGCAGCTGCAGTTTAACATTTAATTAAGTTATGTGTTATGTAGTGCCAATTTTGTAATGACTTTCCGACAACTATATGCAACCAGAAAGTGTTTTGCAGTAGGAAACACAGACTTTTATTTACAGTAATTATATACGCCAAGTTTCTTTATGTAAATTTGGCCTGAATCATTGACTTGCAGATATAATCGCTTAAAAATAATATTTTAACAAATAACTTTAAAAATAGAAATTTAAATATTTTTTAAACAAGGCAAAATTATTACCAGATAAGTGATTTAACTATCGATTTAATGTTTTTTAGAGTAGGAAGTAGAAACTTGTCACTGGGCCAGCAAATCAATATTTATGGCTAATTTATGCAAACGATTTAGCATTAAAAATAAATTTAGTATTAAATATAACTTTAGATTTTAAACTAAGCACGTGGAATATTAAAACAATGCTCAACGTGGGTAAAATGGAGGAAATTGCAAAACAAATACTCCTGTATGGTACTGACATAGCAGCTCTGCAAGAAACTAGATGGAAAGGTCAGGGGCAAATAATCAGAGACCTGTACACATTATGGTATTTGGGAGAAACGGTACAAGAAAAAAATTAAAGTGGCCTTCATAGTAACCAAAATTAAGAGACAGTGTAATTGACTTCAATCCAATACGGCAGAATGGCGCACATGAGAATTAGAGCAAAACCATACTGCATATCAGTTCTAAATGTATACGCCCTCACAGAAGCGGGTGATGCAACAACCAAAGATGAGTTTTATGAATTGCTAGAAAATTCCTACAGTAAATTACCTAAGCAAGACATAATAATAGTACAGGGGGACATAAACGCAAAAATTGGGAAAGAACAGTACATTAAAAAAATCACAGGAAAACTCACGATCCACGGAAAAACTAACAATAACGGTCATAGATTATGCAATGTGGCAATTTCTATGGGAATGATAATTGCTAGCACTAACTTTGAGCATAAGAAACTACACAAAATTACGTGGATGGAACCAGGCAACAGATTCGGAAATCTGATAGACCACATACTAATTAGCAAGACAAAAAAATCAATGATTACGGATGTCAGGTCATACAGAGGGGCGAACGCAGANTGGAGGAGGTGACTATGCCAGGTGTTAGCATAAACAACAACTGGGAAAATCTGAAAAAATTGTTAACCAAGCGGCAAAAAACAATATCGGTAGATCTACAAATCAACGAAAAAATGGTTGGAGGAACGTAAAATGTAGCAAGTATGTAACGCAAAAAGCAGAAGCGTGGAAGGAATTGTTGAGAAACAACAAAAAAGTTAAAAGAGCTAAATACAACAAAATGAAATACGAATGTAATAAAGTTATAAGAAGTGCAAAGCAGAAATGGGTAAAAAACAAAATGAAAGAAATCGAAAAAGAAAATAAAAACATCAAAATATTTTACCAAAAAATAAAAGCAAATAAGAAAAACAACAATTTGAGGAAAGCAACAGGTCTAAAGAATAATGAAGGCAAAACAGTTATCGATGATGAAGAAGGAAGGAATACATGAAAAGCAGATTTTAAAGAACTCCATTCGGATGAATCTCAAGAAGGTTGGATAGCAGGCAAACCAGAAGTAACTGATGACATAGAAGAACCGACACTAGAAGAAGTCCAGAAAATAATTAAAAGCTGGAAAAATGGAAAAGCACCAGGAGGGGACAACATTAACATGGAACTGTTTATATATGGAGGCAATAAACTACAAGAAGAATTATTCTAAAGATATGGAAAACAGAAACATTACCGGGCAAATGGCAGAAAGGAACTATAATAGCGTTATACAAAAAGGGTGACCCCAAATTATGTAAAAACTATAGAGAAATTACTCTGTTAAACAACGGCTACAAAATATTATCTAAACTAATTCATAACCGCCTGAAGATCGAGCTGAACAAGAAATCGCCGAATACCAATGCGGTTTCGTGAGCGGTAAATCAACAGTTGACGCGATTCACATAGTTAAACAGTTAATAGAAAAAGCAAACGAATATGATCTAGATCTAGAACTATTGTTTATTATAGACTCTCTAATGGGAACCCAATAAAAACAGAAGAAGAGTAAGACCGAGAATTAGGTGGAAAAACGAGGTTGTAAAAGATCTGAAGCAACTAGGTGTCAAAAATTAAAAAGAAGCAACAAAAAATAGGATAAAATGGAAAAAAAATTGCAGAGAAAATGTCGCAGAGAACCGGGACTGATTCACCCATAAAATGAATCATAAGAGCTCCAGAAGGAGCAGCTAAACTCCATTAGGAGTATAATGCTTTGATGAATGAATTATGTTTATTGATCAAGGGCGTAGATAAAATATGGTACGTTTACGTATTGCAATTACATACTCGTGGAATACTGCACTTAGCGCTACGCGGCTCATGCGCAACTTTTTAACTCGTATGTAATATGCTGCATACCACTCTCGTTTTTAATATAAAAATAATTTGAAAAAATTACTATTACGTTATATGTCCGGTAAATGCGGTATTAATAATAATAATAATAATAACGAGTATTGTGGTAAATAATATACAATATAAAGTTGGCAGATGTAAATTATCTTATATTAAGTTTAATGTCAACGCTATTTGTAGATTGTCTGGACTTCATTTTTTTACAAAATTAATTTATATTGTATTGTTCTTAACTTGTTCTAATTAATACTCGTGTTAATGGCGATTAATAATCTCTATATTAATAAGCTAGTTTTTAACATTATTATTGTTTCTATAATACAATAAATATTGTAGAAATATTAGACCAGTAAAGCATTTTTATACCGTAAATTGTCATTTTTCGGAGTGGAATGGGTCAGAAAAATCAATGTATGTAATAGGATGAAATAAATACGATTACAATAATATATCTATCTATAAACTAAAAAAAAATCTAGCAGAGCGTGGTTTCGATCCACGGACCTCTGGGTTATGGGCCCAGCACGCTTCCACTGCGCCACTCTGCTCTTGCTTACGATCATATTCTGATCTTTACTCAAACATCAGATTTGTAAGGATTATAGATATTATTAAATTGTACAAATTAAAATTAACTAATCATTAACTAACTACTTATTGATATTTAATTAAGTATTAACTATATTTCTGTTACATTGGAATTATACAGTAAAACGAAAGACAAATTTATTACATGTGCTGGTTTAGTTGCATACAGTCAACGCTGCTTTTTATAATAATTAAATAAAATAAAAAAATAAAAAAATAAAAAAATATTAAAATATGTATGCAAATAATATATAATTTTCTTTAAAATTAATTTATTAACAAAGATGAATTGCAAATAAAATTCTTTACTTTTACCACTCCTATTAAATTGAATAATAATAATAACAATAACATTTGTTGATTCTATTGTCAAAGTTTTGTCATAAAGAGAGGACGATTGTGATCCTAATATGTTGCCAGACCACAATTGTACAATGTACTACATATTATAAAAACTGTTCAATGATGGTTAATTATGAATAAACAATTTATTATCGTTAATTATTTTATAACTATAGTTTTTATTAAAAAGTCCCTTTAATCTGATTATAATTATTTAAAGCAAACTAAACAAATATTTACATTAACTTTAATACTAATATATTCTGTAACGAGGTTAGAATGAAAATTTAATAGGAATGGAAGATTCCGAACGCAAGCAAGCGTAAGGAAAAGCAGTAGTAAGATCGATTTTCATTCTATCACTTGTTGAAGAATGAAAATACGTGTAAAACACATAGAAGAAGCTAGTATTAGTTGAGTTCAGTTCAAGAATTTTTACTTTCTATCATTAAAAATTATTTTGGAGCAAAGTTGGTTGTATATATTAAAATTTCAAAAAATATCAAATAATCACTTGATTGTATTGTTTTTGTAGAATTCTCACATTTTGAGGTAAATATCTATAAAAAAAAAGTAATTTTATTTAATTGAATTATTGTCTATACCAAATTTATCTTTAAACGAAACAGTAATACAAAGCCATGTATAATGTTTTATTATAACGACAACAAATATTCAGACAAGTAAACAAATATCAGTAAAATAAATATTGTAAAAAATATCATAAACTAAATTTAAAAATAATATATACATAGTAAACCACACTATAATTGAATACTTTTTAGTTAGACTTTCTTATTTATCAAAAAGAACACATATATAAAAACAATTAATACGAAAAACTAGTACATAAACATACATAATATTTATCTAAAAAACCTAACAATTGTACTAAAAAGTATTCAAAATGCATTGCTTGTGGACCGCATTGATTGTTATCGCGGGCCGCATATGGCCTGCGGTTTAACAACCCTGCTCTACATGCAACCAGTATCACAACGTCAATCCGGCAATTAAATCAAAAGAGAATTAATTAAATTTTGAGTTCTTACAAATGGTAATAATCAAATGCAGACAATTTTTCACACTTTATAAGAGCTCATCAGTGTACCTGAGTACTTTAGCATAGCATTGAAGCAGGAAATGAAAGAAATAATTGATTTACGTGTTTAGAACCAGTTAGTAATATTAAAGGCAAAGTGAGTAGTTATGATTAAATGCCTTATTAGTAAGAAATATAAAAAAACCTAGAAAAACCATCTAGAACAATCTAAAAACTAATTGTATAATATGTATTAAACAAATTAAACACCTATTTTCTGAAAAAAATTAATATTTTCAAAATTTCATAATTTACATTCTTATACCATAATCAAAGAAACACCAAAGATTCAATAAAATTTGAAAACTATTAAAAACATTTTATTGTGATTATTGTAATATTTTTAAGTAAATAACGTTTTACGCAATCAAAAAAAATAAGAAGTTTTGATTTTATATAAATGTTTATAAAATGAATCCAAAATTTTCTTAATAAAAATACAGTTGCTGCAAATATTGGATGCTATAAAACTTTTGTGTGGAGTGTTTTAAAATGTTTTCATTTTTACTTTCGTTGTAAAATGACAGGTTTTAGTTACGCAAATACTTGTTAAAATATTAATTCAAATCACATGTGTAGAAAAGTGTATATTGGGTTTCATACACCTTTGCCAATTATACGATCTTGACCTATTTTGCATTAAAAATACGGTTTACGGTCCGAAACACAGATGATACTGGAAAAAAGCATACTCAAGAAATACGAGTTACAGTCGTGGGCAACACAATACGGTCTATTGAAAACACAATTTGATAGTTGACTTATGTCATATTGGTTATATAAAATTGTGTTGTTGTGCACAAATATTTAAATTATGGATTGTGAACGTGAAAGTGAAAACGATAGTGAAAAAAGTATACAAAATGTTACAAATAATATTCTAAAGGAAACGAGCACTAATTGGATATTTTACATTAGAGATTGAGAAAAATAATACAAAAATCAATACAAAGTTGTTATTACTTTCTGTAATGAAAATAAAGTAAAGAAGATATTGGAAAACATTTTGGTTGCATATTTTATATCAAACATTAGACATTGTGGTCACATTACTCCATGCTTAAAGCGACCATAGCCATAAAAAACAGCATCCATATTAATATGTTTAGCAAATTGATTGCCTTTCTAAAACAAAAATATTTAATCATAATTATAATAAAAGTTATTCAATTCTTTAATTGCAAAAGTGAAAAAAATCAAGTAGATTACACATGAGTAAAGTGGTTTCAACGCTCGTCTAATTGGAGCACTCACCGCTACGCCGCAAGTTTGCCCAACTGTTAGTCTCGTGATTAAATGAACTTTACTCACTTGTACTAAAAATTGCTATTAAAAAAATTTTAATGCAACTCAAAATTAGTTTTCATTCAATTTTCTTTAAGCAAATATTGTAAATAATAAAATGATTTATATTGATCTTGGAATGTATAAATGGTATATAGCGACAGGTGTATCCTTTGTGGTGCAATTAAAACATAATATCTGTTGGTTTATTGCTTTTGGTTAATTTTATCAGAGTTATCAGAGTTAAAACGGAATATTTTATCAACATCCTCAGAGTATTTATAAGCAAGTAACTGGACATTCATATAAATTCAAATGACAAAATAATGTTGGTAAAGTGTATTGTTTTACTTCTTCGAATAATTTTAAATTTATTCAAAATTATTGTACGCATTTGGGAACAAAATAACTTCTTGAATTAAATATTCTAAAAATTAAAAAGATCTAAACATGCAAAGTATTTTAAAATTCATTATGCAAACTAAGTAAATTATTTTTATTAATCATTAATAATTCTATTTTTATTGACTTGATTTATTTAAACTAGTTCGTAAAATAAATAAAGGCAATAAAATATAGAATTTATAGTGAATAATAAAAGTAATATAAATAAATTCTACAAAATTAAACGAGAAAATATAGCCTATAAATTATTAATAAATACAAGTTAATTTAACTTAAATTTCTTTAAATAAATATGGGAAATAATAAATTAATCTAATTTTTTTCCTCTTGAGGTGGTTTGTCAAGCATCCCTGCACTACGGTCCTAATGTTCCTATTGTGCACCTCTGACATCTTACACCTTTAGCAGTTCTATGAAATCCAAAAGTTTTTGCCAAGGGATTGATTTCAATTCTTCTTTAGCTAGCATATGCTTGCCAAAGTCAACTGTGCGTTGCATGTTGAATGCTTCGCATTCACACAGCAGATGCTGCGGAGTCTCTTTGTCCTCCAAACATCCGCGGCATAGTGGATTTTCTTGTATACCCAATCTATGCATGTGCT
>JARJEC010140966.1:0-10058 GCA_030264575.1 Tachinus sp. AB-2021 | reverse complement strand
CCTTATTTACAAGCTATAATTCTTTCTGACTGTACATTACCAAATATTTTTAGGATTGTTGCAATCTTATATCGCTGCTTGAATGTCGATGCCAAAAAACGCTTATGAGAACTAAACGTTATCTTATTTCTCAATTGACTCGACCTAAATGGGATAGAGAATATTAGACACACCAATAAAAATATATAATGATAATAAACAAGTTATTAGGTTAATGCATAAGTTTGTAGCGTTTTTGTTTTGGAAAGTAAAAGACCTTTTGTAACAAATGTGTTTGAGAAATGCTAATGTATGTAATGTATTAAGTACTTCTTTTTTTTCAATTTGTAGAAAGTTTAATTGTTGGCTAAAGAAAATGGAGTGTCAAGTACAAAAAAATGAACATTTCCAACATATCCTTTTGTTTGAGTTTAACCGAAAAGTCCGAGGCATCAGAGGCCGCTAGAGCCATTTATGCGGTTTACTGAGAAAACGCCATCGTGCAGTGCGAAAATGGTTTTCTCGTTTCAAAAAGACACATTTTGATATAAATTCCCCCCGTTCAGAAAAACCATCCGACTTTGATGAAGACCGATTAAATGCTTCAACTCGTGAATCATATACAATGAATATTTTATTGATTAGTTTATGTATTTTAAATTATTGAAAAATTAAATTTTAAATCTGAAGTTAAGGAAGAAACAACCAATAGTATCTCAAAACATTTGGTTTCTTTCAAAATGCGTTAAAAAGAAACATATTCAAAATTTCATTAAATTCAAATCATCCTCCAAATGATTTACAGCTAAAAAAGCCACAGAAATTGCTGAAAAATGTCAACTTAGAGGCGAAATTAAATTATTATACCAAAAACGCGAGCAATTCAAACATATTTAAAGATTCTACATTCCAAACTTTGTCAACAATTGCAGAATTCGATGTTTTTGATGACAAAGTCAAAAGTCGAAAAACATTGTAAGTAAAATTATTTTTAAAGTTTCGGGTCCAATCCAAAAAACAAAGAAATTAGAAAAGCACCCCCAACGAATAAACAATCTGCTATCCAAGTTATGTCGTTTAAACCAAGAATTGTTAATTTATCAAAGACAAAATTTAATGAAACAGAAGAAAGATTATTATCCAAAGGTCCAAATTCCGCCCCACCATCTAATCAGAAAAATTCTTAGGACTTAATGATTGTAGAATCCGAAATAGCGATAAGAGGAATAGAGGATAAAACAACTTGTAGAGGGGAAATTTGTAAAATAATTAAAACAAAAAAGAATGCAATACAATCTAATATATCCAAGAAACACCAACAGACAATCAAATGAATAAAATCCAAAATAGCCCATATGACAATAGCACGAGCAGACAAATTCAACGCTATAGTTATTTTTGAAAAAGAAAAATATATGGAAAAAAATTAAATTTTAAAAACTCTGAAAATTTAGTCACCCTTATTAAAGACCCTACTAACGTATTCCTAAACAACTTAAAGGCATTTTTGCATGACGCAGATAGTCTCTTCAAGACGAATTTTGAAAAAACTAAATTAATTACAATGAATGCAACCGCGCCAAATTATTCGGTCTCATAAAGACATATAAAGACGACTTATCAATTCAGCCAGTGGTATCGTACCTAAATTGACCCATTCGAAATCTATCAGTTAAATTAAACACAACATTTAAACAATTTACTCAATTTCAGGCACCAAATAGCATAAAAAACTCTGCAGAGCTAACAAAAAAACTTGAAAAACAAAAAATCCCACCTGGCTGCAAATTGGTATCTTTTTTCATGGAAACACAAACTTACCTTTTTTCTTCAATTTATCAACGACATTCATCCAAAAATTCAATTTACAGTAGAAACAGAATTATGCGATAGCATAAATTTCCTAGATCTCTCAATAAAAAAGATGACGGCCTATTAAAATTTCAAATCTATAGAAAACCCACGTTCACAATTCCTTTTGATTCAAATCATCCATTTTTGTCAAAAAATTTCAGCATAGTATTCAATGATATATAGAGCAGTCACAATCTATGACCAGAAATAATCAAACAAATTGGACTAAATAACGAACAAAGACAATAGACCAACTAATATTCCCCAAAATTAAAAAAGAAATAATTTTGCCATTTTGATATATTTCGGGCCAATCACAAATTCCATATCAAACGTTCTTGTCAAAAATAATAACAAAACTGCTTCTAGGTCAACATCCACGCTCTCATCTTTTTTATTTAATGCAAAGGAAAAAAGAGACACACTCAAGAAATCCGGAGTATACGAATTAACATTTTGAGATTGCCCTAGCGTATATATAGATAGGTCAAACAGCAAGGAATTACAAAACACGTTTTAAAGAACATGAGAGATCTTTCCATACAAATAAAACGGATTCCACTTTTTCTAACCACGTTCGCGAACACCAGCATACTTTTCCAAAAATTGAAGACATAAAAATACTTCACAACGCCAAGAAAGAATTAAAGTTAAATTTATTGGAATCCCTTGAGATATTTAAACACAACAAAAATCACGATCAAACAGAGCTAATATACTATATAATAATATACTACATATTTTTAAAGCATTTTAATTGTTTCTAAATTCACACAACTAAATTTGTTTATGTTTAAAAATCTCTTATTATTATTGACATGCTATTGTAATAATTTTTAAACCTTGCTCGTCATTAGTGTAATATTTTAACAGCTGTATACCCTCATTACCCGCTACAATTTTTTAATCCTTAGGTCATTAAGTACTAACTTCTTTTTATGTATAGAGTAATTAGCTTATTTAATCATCTTGTAATTGTCAGTATAAATATAATTGTTGTTTACTTCTTAACTCATACAACTTGTAACATTCGTAGAAGGCTCTAGTGGAGCCGAAACTTGTAATGTATTCGAGAGAATAAATTCGTGATTAAAAACATAGTAAATTGTTTTATTTCATGAATTTTAAATTAAAAAAAAACGCTACTAACTTATGCATCAACCCAAATAATGAAATTAAACCAATATCTGTTTAGATTTAGAATATTGTTATAGCTCTTGAGACAATGTTCTGAAATCTTATTTAATTTTTATTAAATCCACCAATCAAAATAATAAATTAAATATAATTGTTTCAATAAATAAAACAAAACTCTTAACATAAATATAAAAATTATTCCAATTTCATCCAAATTTAATTTTAATCGTATATCTATGAAAAATTGTAGGTTTCTTAATGACCTGCGAAAAATTTAGAAATATGTATTATAATAACAAAGAAAAGACACTTGTTGAATAACATTGTCTACCGTACAATGAAGAAACAAAAAATACCCTCAAAAAAGTTAAATAGCAACATGTTCATGACAAAAATGGCAAAATCTTAAGCTTGGTAGAAAACACAAAAAAGGCAAACTATTTAAAAAAATCAAAATAAAATACGGAAGTATACTAAATAACACAATAACAAAAAAGTAGAGAAGGCAAAACGAGAATGGTTTACAACAAAATGGAATTGTTATACGGCAAGCACTACAGTAAACTGCCTAAAATAAAATAAAAAAGACTTTTAGACCAAACTTACCGGAAAGGTTAATGGTTCGAACATAATAATATCTTTAAAAGATGCGAACAAATAAACGTCTGGTATAAATTGAGATACTTTTTAAAGATCAAAGGAATATGCTATTCCTTATTTAAGCACCAAAAATTCACTGCTTCCAGAATACTACGTTATAAAATACAGAAGACGAAAATAAAAAGGACTTTGTACAAAAGTGCTTTTAGAATTAACTAAACTATTAAATAAAATAACCAATAAAATAACTAACAAAACCCATCAACAATATATTCTAAAAATAGCCGCAATCATCAT
The DNA here is from genome assembly GCA_030264575.1 of Tachinus sp. AB-2021. Taxonomy (NCBI): domain Eukaryota; kingdom Metazoa; phylum Arthropoda; class Insecta; order Coleoptera; family Staphylinidae; genus Tachinus; species Tachinus sp. AB-2021. The sequence goes on along the minus strand of JARJEC010140966.1, from coordinate 6,191 downwards.
TTATTCACATACTAAACAAAAACACATTTCAGAATCTTCTGGAAGATACAATATTCATCTGAAAACTTACTTAAAACATATACAGCCATATAATCAATTGTATATAGTTTAACCAAATGAAAATATTTAACATCTAGTTTCGCTATAGAAACAGTATGAGCATGCATAGTAAAAGCGCTGTTTACTACTATTTCAGAGATGCCAAGATGCATGTTTTATAAATTACAATAAGGTTTTCAAAACAGTTGAGATTGTCTAGAAGTTAGAAATAATTACCATCGTCGGGTAAAGATAGTAAAAATATCAAAGAACATTGACATAACGTTATAGACAGCAAACCGGAAATGCAAAAATCAAAAACTGTGCGACGAAAACAAACTGAGTTTCCACCAAAATAGCTACTTTAACTAACCAGCTCAATTCTCAAATAAAACAAAATGAGGCTAAAAACTGGACTGCATCAAATATGCATATATAATGTTGATTCGACGACCAAGTGAATGCAGAAGGGTGAATAAATGGCTTAATTGGACAGTTTAATTATCTAATGAATTTAATGTGGCATCCATACGTTCGCTAACTTATCGATGTCATTAAATTCATTAAATAATTGAACTCTTCAATTAAGCCATTTATTGATCCTTCTGCAATAAAATATGCAGGGTTCAGAAAGAAAAAATATCTAAAACAATAAAAAACAAAAAGAATAAACGTAAGATAGCATCATAAATCGTTTAAACAGTTGAAACCAAAAGTTTAAGAAGCCAGTAAAATCGCAAGTTTCAACTGTTGTTCATACGCTGTAAACACATTACATAAAATTCACGTTTGATTACATTAATTTACGTAAAAAATATTATATATATATATATATATATATATATATATATATAAATATATAAAATTGACTTTATATATATATTAAGTCAATTTTATGCAATTTGGTTTACGTTATGAAAAGGTTACAAAATTTTCATTAAAAAGACGTTAATTTTAATACGTTTCATTTACATATAAACAGTAATGTAAATAATACGAAATACCAGAAGCATTTAACCGTTTAAAAAAAAATATCTGTAGTATTTCTCCGCGCGGTGAAAGAATTCCGTATAAAAAAATCAATTCCATCCTTTTATTGACTTAGCGGACGAACCATATTGAAGAAATAAGAATGTATTAAATTGGAGTTTCAAATATTCGTATAATGAAGATAGATATTGAGTTACTACTATTAGTGTAATGTAGCATGTGATTTATCTTTTGGCAATCAGTATACGTTTAAAATTATCTATGTGAATTTTGTTATCAGATCATATTTTTATGTTTTCTTGATGTTATTTAGTATTGGGAATTAGAATAAATTTATTTTTATTTTTATTTTTTTGAAAAAAATAATTGGCGCCCGTTACCTTCTTTTATTTAACAGCAACCAACCTCGACCACCCGATGAGAATGGAGGCGGAGACGCCGCAACATCATTTTATGTTAGAAAATTTACGTAAAAATATATTGGAAATGAAGCGTAATATAAACGTAAAATATAATTTTAAGGTAAGTATTATGCAAATTGGTTTACGTTACAAAATATACATTAAAAACGATCATTTTAATAAGTTTATTTTGCAATATAAATAATACGTAAATTCTGTATCGTTAAAATAATGTATTATAATTTTCGTAAATTTTTGTAAATTATTAAACATACTATTTGCATAAATCTAACAAATATCAATTATGTCATGTTGCGCCTTAAATACATTATTTAATATTAAGTTTTAAAATAAGTAAATAACTAATCAACAGAAAAGTAACGTTCTTAAGTACAAATTTTGCCTAAAATTTACGTTTAATTTTGCACAATTTTTTTTAACGCAAACTTGAAATCGTAATTGTAATGTACAGTATTTAATAGTATGTAAATATTTCTTATGACATGTTATGTTTCATTGGCAAACATTTTATACAAATAAAACGTAACAAAACGCGTAAATAAAATGTTTAATATTTCATGTATGTTTCAAAACGCAAATATAACATAACATTGTTATGTGAGTGCTTACTTCGTGTGTATAATAATAATTAAATAGACGTGTACAAACATATATGTATATTGTATAATTTCTTCATTTTTTAGAGAAACCTTTACCAGATATTATCTACGCCATAAAAGTCTTGATTCTCCATCCAGCTTGTAATGCAAACAAATAATAAATTTGTAATTACTTTTGGGGACATCATCATTGTTATAAAAAAGTTTAAAAAAAGGCAACTGCAAATAAACCTAGTTGTTTATAATTCTATTTTTACATAAGTCCTTCATTGCAAAGCGGTTATTATACTCGTATTAATACCAAAAACAGAATTAAATTGGTTTTATTCACAATTGAAAAAAAAAAGCTGAATGAAAGTATAAAGTAACAATTTTCTTCCCTTAAGCAAAAAACTAGTAGGTAAGAAATATGTATACTGATGAAATGAAGAAAAAACAAAGCGTATGAAAACTTGTGTGGCAGCAAGAAAAATAACCATGACACACAAAAAATCCGTAACGAAACATGAAGAAAGCGAAAGCATAAGAGCTGTAAAAACGGAAAAACTACTGTCAAAAGAAATAAAGAAAGCTAAAAACAATCGTAGAATAATATCTGCAAAACATCGATAATAACGCATGAGTTTATAAAATTGCGATAGGAAAGACAATCTAAGAAAAGAGATCAACTACTTACTGAAGTGGAACTAACACAAAGCGCAAATAAGTTAAAATGCAAAAAAGAGCACGGACCGGACGAAATCCCTTCGGAGCTAAACAAAAGACGTGTCCAAACCAAGTAAAAAGCTCGTGAACAAATACCTAACCAGTTGCACATTTAAAAAACAAATAAAACAATTCAAAATGGCAAAAAAACTATAATAAAGGAATTAAGGTCAATCAGCCTACTGCATACCATGAATAAACTCTTAGAATAAAAAGTTAATCAAAACTGGACTATATAAAGAAAAGCAAGATGATGAGGTAGGCATAGTTTTAAACAAAATATTTGAATGTAAATATTTCAATATAGAGTAAAAATTGAAACAAATATAAGAGTCTGAAGAGATATTATGAATGATAAAATATCAGGATAACTAGTGTATATAAACTGCATCATCAAAACAAAAAGAACCATAAAGAGAATAAGATATATAAAAATAAATAATCATTAAGCAAAAAAAACAGGATTAATGATAACAAACGCAATCCTCGTATGTTAATAATGGAGAGAGAATAAGTGTTTGGCAAGTTCAATCAAAACTGATTTCATTTTGACATCAGTTTTTATTTTTATACTTTTATAAACAACTTTAAAAAAACTCCTGTAAGAGGAAATTTTAAATAGCCATCATCACTTCAATTGGGATTGTACGACACTTGCATTTTTTTAAATATAAAATATATATTTTTTAACAGCTAATAAAACGTCGTCGTAATACTAATAGTCTAAAATCAGGTATTAGAAATATATACCCTCATCTGTTATTGCAAAAGTATCCACCCTGAATATCTCAGAAAATCGGGAAAAAAAAATTGAAAAATCCTGAAACACATCGATTGTTATTTTGAGGGGAGGCATGTTTTTATATAGTTATACCATTTACAATTTTTAAATGAAATGACCCTCTTTGTGACAGTTCATTTCAAAGGTCTTTATATCAGTATTTCAGCGGTGCCAATATAATTTTTTTAATGTTTAAATATGCAGTCTGAAATAATTATTTTTCAAAATAATATAAACATTTATAAATAAAACATATCAATTCTTATTTTAATGGGGTCGTCTTTTGACATACAGTTGACATGACTGTCACTTTCCCCCTAGCCTTCAATAAGCAGTTTTCAAAATATTTGAACAAAATGACCCATTTGTGACACCTCATTTGAAAGGTCAGAATTTCAGTGGCTTACGTTATTTTGTTTCTTTATAATTTATAATTTAAAATTTTTATTTTTATATTTTTTTATTTTTTTAGTATCTGTATGACACATGTTAACAATATGTCAAATGAAGTTCTCTTTAATATAAATATTGACTTCTGCATTTTCAGATGTTCTGCTAATTTTATATTAATTTTTATGAAAAAAACAAACAAAAAAACAAAATTTTAAAATTCAAAAATGTACATTTAAAGTACTAAAATTAAGACCTTTCAAATGAGGTGTCACAAGTGGATCATTCCGTTGAAACAATTTGAATGTGCCTATTGGCACCTTTGTCAACTGAATGTCAAAATTGTACCCCTCAAAATAAAAATTGATATGTTTCTGGGTTTTTAAATGTTTCATTTATTTCATATTATTTTGAGAAATAATTTTTCCAGTCTGCATATTTAAATATAAAAATAAAAATTGATACCGCTGCATTACTGATATAAAGAAAGACCTTTCAAAGAGATGTCACAAAGTGGGTCATCCAATTTAAATTGTTTAAACATGTTTGTTGGAAGGGAGGGTTTTTTTTACTTAATACACCTGTCAAAAATATGTCAAAAGATGTCTCCTTCAAAATAGAAATTGTCGTTTGTCAGGATTTTTTTCCAATTTTCTGAGATATACGGGGTAGATACTTAAAAAAACACCCTGTATAATAGATAGTGTATCCATTGATAAATTTCAAATGGGTTGCCAATATACGCGATTTATTATTCGTATACCAATGGGTAATTTTAAATTACAAAATATATTAGGTTACCAATATTTTGTTTGCTACAAAAATCTTCTCTAAGTCCCAAACCGCAAAAATCTACCAAAATTTCCTTCTGCGTCACAAGATAGTGGTGTTTTTTCATAACTCGGCCACTGTTGAGATTTTATTCTCTTTTTTTTTATTATACGGAAAAATATTTTGAATAACTTTTATATAAAACTTATTTTCTCAAGGTTGTTTTCAATATTTTCAATTTGCTTTTCTATAAAAATTATTAATTTTTTTAAACTATTTATTGGTTTATTTTACATTTTTATCATTGGGTTGACTTTGGCGCCCTCGGTGAGTAAATGCGACACAAAATAAAATTTGTAGAAAATTGTAGGCCCAACAACTTTTGTTTAAAAATGTTTTTCATAACTATTGTAGAAAAGCAGATAGAAAATATTTGTGGATTTGTAGCATCTTTCCTTTGAATGCTATGAAAAAAGTTTCATACAGCTATTCTAAATATTTTTCTAAGTATTTAAAAAAAAATTATGATTCAAGCTATAGCAGCCGAAATATAAAAAAGCGCCCTTACACCCATGACACATAAAGAAATTTTGCAGGGTTTTTGCGGTTCGGGGTTTGGATAAAAACTAAAAAGTTTTTTTTAGAATACAATAAAAAAACTTGCAATCTAATATATTTTATAAATAAAACGAAAATTACTATGTTTTTAACCACAAAAATTATTTATTTATTAAAAATAAAATGTATCAAGTTGTAATAACCTTCATAAGTCAAGACTCGCGTTTATTTTTATTTTTAATAAATAAATCATTTTTGTGGTTAAAAAACATAGTATTTAATGTTTTATTTATTACTTATAATGAAGTACCAAATAGTAGGAGAAAACCATCCTTATGACTAATATATTTTGTGGATTGCACTAATTTTCCTAATTAAATGGTTTAGTTATTTTTCCTGATCGAAAAGGGCAGAAAGACTTGGTTTTTAAATATAAACTAAATCAATGAAGTCATCTTTTTTATTGCGTACATTTCGGGGTCGGCTGATCCCTCTCCTCAGCGCTTTAAAAAATTAAATATATAATGGTTTTTTGATTATTATTAAACATCTTGTTATCTATGTAATAAGGCTATTCTTCGTGTGGAATTTAATTATGAACATGTAATTATTTAAAATATATAAACGGAATGAGAAACATTTTTGCCGGATTTCATCGATGAAAGAATAGCCTTATTACAAATGTTTAACAATAATCTAGAAACCGTTTTCTTTTATAATTTATTAAATAGCCCGGATTATTGTGCCAATAAATAACATTATAGTGTCAAATAAAATAAAAATATTTATACATGATTATAATAAAATATTTAACTACTTATTTGAATAACAAATAATTAAATATTAAATTACTACGAACAATATATATATATTTCGGTTTTCAAAGAGAACATTAACATTTTTATTTTCAATGAAGCGCACTTTTTTAGAATTTAT
>JARJEC010140942.1:0-13746 GCA_030264575.1 Tachinus sp. AB-2021 | reverse complement strand
TGATAATGTTACTAAGTTGGATAATTCATCATTAATGACAGTATTTTCTTTAAAAATATCCTCAGTAATAAATGAATAAAACATCTGAGTATCATCAGCATAAAAGCGAGATTTAGTTAATTTATGAATAGAATAAAGTTTGATTGTTTAAATTATAAAAAGCAAACGGCCAAGAACTCCCTCCACCTTGTAGGATCACTATATCAAGTTCCTCCAACTCTGACAACTCACCATTTAGTACTACTCGACTACTCCGATTGCAAAGATAACTTAAAAATAAATTAATTGCCTCTTGGCTAAAACCTATGTATTTTAGAATAGATATCAATATGTCGTGATCAACCATATCAAATGCTTTGCAGTAGTCGAGTAGGATACTCACTTCTTATATCGTGCTGCTTAGCGGCAATTTACATTCAGAATTGGCCAATCTTATAACCGGTTGTGTGTTGGCGGTTTATCATAAATCGTGAGACTATGGTTGAAATTGGAAATTCAGTACGCGGTAAGGCTACATTATACAATTGGAATAATAATATAATGGAACTGTTGATCATGGATACGCTTGCAAAACTTCATCGGCAAAGTCGGTCGTAGCTGTGATTCCTTACTTGCCATACAGTAAGCAATGTAAAATGCTTAAACTACTTGCCAAAATGTGCAATTCAGGTTTGACAGATATCATTACAATGGATTTGCATCAGAAAGAAATTCAAGTTTACTTCAAGTGTCCAGTTTATAATTGAAGAGCAAGTCTGTTTCTGCTGCAGTATATTCAAGAATGTATACCAAAATGTAGAAATTCAGGCTCTGCTCATAAAGCGACGTTTACGGAACGTTTGAGATTGTGTATTGCTGTAATACACGGCGAACAAAAAGAGGCTGAATCTGATGAAGTTGACTCAATCTTGATTGACCAAAACAAAAAGAACTCATTTTTAAAATGTCACAAAAAATTCACTCAATGCACATGTGCAAATACCCGGGTGTTTTTATGGTGCATCAAATACTCGCTAATATTTGTTCGTTGTTTAGTGATTTTGATCATATTTATTAACATGATTAGCTGAAATTTGGTGAAGGAAATAGTCATTAAATACATGTGTTGATTCTGTCAAGATTGTTTCATGAAAAAAAACTTTAAACTATTATTTATTATTAAAGTTAATTAAATTTATAGTTTTACTAACAACGTCCAATTTAATTTTTAGTAATGGCATCACGAACGTCAACCGATAATTACGCAACCGATAATTATTACCGTTTTCAAGTTTTATGCACTGAGCTCGAGCTTGGTCCGCACACGATGCTGGTTGCACAACTTCAGTTCTTTTTTGCATTAAAAATTGAACACTTTTTTATACATTTTCCGCCAAATTGCAGATGTTAAAAATACAACAATAACAGTAACGCATATAACATGAGACAATAAATGGAAATAAAGTTGAACATCAACAATAATAGTTATATGAGAGTATCAACCATTTATGCACTATTATCAAAACTTACACGGCAAATTTTGTTATTTATTGATATACATAACTTATTAAAAATTATAATTACTGATACAGATTAGTTATTTTATAAATATTTCTTTCATTTACCAAACCTATTTACAAATATTACATTTTCTTACGATTTGTTGCTGATATTATAATTATAAAGATTAATAATAATTTTCAGATACCTATTAATTTTATAAATTTTTGTTTTTCTAATTTACCTATGAATGCAAAATAATATCATTATCAGATGAAAGTGAAGATAGAAATTCTAATAACACATTTTAATCATGATATAGATCCAAATGTGCTATTGAAAATCGTGCTAATAAACTCTCATAAAATGCGCATTTTGTGATAAATTGAACACTCGAGCACTATGAAAGTGCAGAAGCGTTTTATAAATTAAACATAAAATTGTTGCATTACATTGCATGACGCAGAACGGTGCAGTTAACTTGGAAACGTTATAATTCAAATTAACAAAAAAGGCCCATTTCAAATTTCAAAAAATAGCGTCGTTTGCGGAATAACCGAAAGTGATACTGACTTCTCAAATATCACGTTTATCTATAAATAATTAATGGTTTTTCCAAACAGCTTCATTGTTGATCTTGCCATCTGATATTGCAAAACTTTATCATTTAGTATAAATTGTAGTACATTAATATATTCTACAAGAATTGCTTATAATTATCTCCTTGCTTTATTCCTATGTATCATTGTGAGAATAAATAAAATAATAGTAAATTCATTGACATCAAATTGATGAATAAATGTGGAACATATTTAAATAAATGTAAAACTTTTATTTATAATATGGATATAATAGTTTATAATAAGTATATGGACAATAAATTGTAAAAATATTGCCACTTCAATATATAATTACTATCGATTAAAAAAAAATATTCAGGGTGTTTTTCTCCAACTATACAACAAACTTGATTTGTAAACCATATGGTGAGAATTCGTCTTAAAAAATGAGAAACGATTAACTCTTTAAAAAGTACCGGCAAATTTGGACCACAGATGGATGACGTTCGTCTATAAATAATTAGAAGTTTTTCCAAACTCCCTCATTGTTGATCTTGCCATCTTATATTTTCATCATTTAGAATAAACTGTAGTACTTTTATATATTCTGCAAGAATTGCTTACATTTCGGTAGAAATTTTGGCTAGAAGCATTGATGGCGCTATCAATTGTGGTAATTAGATCTTTCCGCTTACACAACATAATCTTGTCGATTTGTGCCATAACTTCAAACCATTCCAATATTGATAAACAATGCTCAGTGTTTCAAAGTAGTCCGATACATCCGTCGCATAATTGGCTGTTGGATCATATTTGATTACTATTCGTTTATTTCGTTTTGCCACTTTTAGCCTGGTTTGTTGGCGTTCCAAATTATTGGAATCTCCAACTGAGCGACTGTATCCGTTGTTCGGAAATCTTAATGGATCGAGCTTGAAAAATTTTTATTTGATTTCCTTCCAAACGATGTCTACGCTATTCTTTAGTCTCATTGATCGACGATGTACTTAGATAGCGTTGCGCGTACGCTGACCGATATTTCTACGCATTACTGGTGGCATTTTTTCCAAAGAAATAAATTACCAACTAAAAGCAGCTCTATCTTTTGATATTCTGTCACCTCTCGGGTTTTTGTGCTCATTATCCACTTGCTCTATCAATCGATTGTGATCCACTTTTTTTCACTTTCTAATATCTAGTATGCCATGTCGGTTGGCATCATTTTGATTCCAAGCCGTTCTTACAGCTACCATCTTTTGTTCTCTTTTTCCATAGTCTAACGCCTTGTGTTATTTTTTTTCAGTACTAGTACTTTTTTCTAAAATAAAATCTGTCCAGGTACTTGTTAACATTTTCACAACTGGGAGAGGTGGTAGTTGGTTTAGCCCGATTTTTTGTAATATTTGGGCCGTCTCTGGCATAAGGGCGTACCACTCATTTCTCTTAATCTTTTTTTGCCATTTTATGGTATCAAAACTTTCTTTCATCTATTCCGCTTTGGTTACTTTCAAGACGTTATTTTCTTTGCCATGAGATCTAGAAGGATTGTCCCTTTTATGTACACAATTCTATTTTTGCTACAAACAAGTTGATGAATTTTACGCTTTTGAATGCATCGAAGATATGATCATTACTGAAACGCTTTTAATTAAATTCTTTTTTGCAAAATATCAATATTCAATGGTGAATTTCTTGTTGTTATGAAAACAGAATTTTCAAACTGATTATCACATTTTTTATTGAGAATTTCTTACAAAAATACCACAAAAATTTCTGACATGTCCGGTGGATTTTTCAAAAATTTTCTTTCATTCAAACCTTTTTTTTACAATTCAAACATTACAGACAAAATCAGCGAAATTTACATGACCAAATGAAATTAAGAAAGAACACAAACAATATGATAATTATCTTTGCGTGGTTTTGGGAACTTTAATTATTACCGAAAGTATTCCTCCACAGTAAACATGAAGCAATACTAAATTATTAAATAAATTCTTTTTAAAACTTTTTTATTGTCAAGTATAATAATATAGTTATCTTACAAAGTTCAGTCACTATTTTTATAAAGAACACAATTGGAAAGAAAACTGACCGAGATTGAAAAAGTTGTAATTACATCGCAAGAAAACACAGAACAACTACAATACATGCTTATAAAAAGAATAAAGTTTATTTATATCGTTTAAAACAAAACAAAATAATTAAGAAAAGTTTTAAGTAAAATAACAAAGAAAACAATATACTTTATTAAGCTTTTATACCGCGACTGTTTTATTTGTAAAATATTAACATGGTATGATAATACATATGTAAATCTGCATTTTTTGCATGGCGCATGAACCCTAATGATAGTCATGTCATTATCATGCAAAGTATACATCAGTATATTATATTTTAATATAAATAAAAAAAGGCGTTCTTTGTTTAAATCACGCAAGTACACTATTTAAGAATCCATAGAAATGTAAATTTAAGTTACATTATTACTTTTACAGTAGACAAAAACGCGCATAATGCCGCTGTGGAGTAAGGGGTGTAAAATAATAGCATACATAAATATAAAGCGAATACAATGAATTCGATATACAAATCAATAACCAATTAAACCATGTTTTAATACATCTAATAACAAAAGGCGGTGGTTTAATTAAAATATTTGAAACAATGCGAGCTCCGTGTTTTGTTTATAAAACTTTATGATTTTAATTTTAAGATTAGTAGCATTTTTAATTATACTCTGTACACGTATTTTTACTATATTTATGCACAATTCAATTAATTTTGCCGCAATTATTTATAAATGCCTTAAACAATTATACTGCATCGGGGTTATGTATTGTTGCATGAATTACGTGTTATAAATTTTGCATAAATTATGCTTGACTTACTCGGAAATGTTTTAAAAATGTATTACTGCAATATTTATATTCGCATTTAAAAAACATTTGCTTTTTATAATCAATCACTGTCAGCAATTACATTCATTAATAACAATTTATCATTTCACTATTTATTTTATCTACTCACAAAAAGCCTATTATTATGTCATCCAGGGCAACGGCGTATCCGTTACCATGTTAGTTCGTTCGTGAAATCAATAAATATGATTTCGAAAATATAGGATGCGTCGAATTCCTTAATTGCATTATGAGATTAATTGTTATTGAGAAAATGTGTTTTATTAAAATAATAATGATAATAATAAATAACAGCAGATAATTTTTATAAATTGTATTGTTATAGGCTTATTGAGACTGCAACAAATTTACCAAGGTCTGATCCCTGGTAACGAAAGCTTTCAAGTCGCAACAGTGAGAAGAATCAGTAATGTGAGTGAAGCTTTACAGTTCCTTAGAGGTTTAGAGGAACAATCGCGATGGGAGCACAAATACGTTGTGCTCGATTGCTCGGCGGACACGGCAAAGGAAATTGTTGTTAGCCACGTGAGGGATATTACCCTAGGCAAAAGAACATACCACTATTTACTTTCAGGACTGGTAAGTTTAAATTACAACCCCTCTGTTTACAAACCTTGCTAATAAATATTTATTACATATTTCATTTTCAACAACAATAGTTTCATTCAAAGTTTTTCCTGCTTATGTAGTAAAACTCAACTATATTCAGTTTACTAGAATTAAAATATCATATTTTTATATATTATTTATTGAATAATTTTGATAATTTAAATTATGGATCATTTCGAGAATACATAAAATAATAGTAAATTCTTTGGCATCAATTTGATGAATAAATGTGGAACATGAATGTGAAACTTTCATTTATAATATGGATATAATAGTTTATAATAAGTATATGAACAATAAATTGTTAATATTGCTAACCTCAATGTATAATTACTACCGATTAAAAAATGAAATATTCAGATTGTTTCTCCAACTATACAAGAAAACTTGATTAGCAAACCACGTGGTGAGAATTTGTCTTAAACAATGAGGAACGATTAACTCTTTAAAAAGTGACAAATAAATTGCAAATATGGATCACCACAATTTTTTAGAATAAAATGACCAATTAGTATTTTATTCGCAATACAACACCATACATTAACTGAAAATTGTTGCCAAAAATGTGAAAATGTGCAAATGATCTTTCATTCGTAATTAAAATGTCTATGCTAAAGTTCGGGTGTTACAGTTGAGTTGCTGAAAGTTTACTCAAATCATATGATCATTATATCTAATATTCAAATTTCTAACCATATAAACAAACGTATTGTCAAATTGAATTTTGCCAAACATCTAATTATAAACAACCACAAAATTTCTAGTCAAATGAACTACAAATATTACATATTTCGAATAAAAATTTTTCATAAAGGTTTAGAAATTAAAAGACATTTAAAGAATCCAAATTATTTAGTAGTTGACTACACTGAATGAATACATTGATTTATATAAATCCAAACCATTATTAGACATAAAAATATTTAGTATAATAAAATAAAATATATATGTAACTATATGACAGATATCCGTAATCTAAACATTTTAACAATAAAAAATGAAGTAGAAAATCATTGTAGCTGGAAATATTATCAAAGTTTAAAATAATTATCAGCGGGAAATAAAATTATTCAAATTATCAAAATATTTTTAATGAAAAACAACAAAATGAAGAAGTAAAATAGTCGTAAGGGTTGAGATGTAAGAAATAAATGCAATTATACATCTTCACTACATCCATAACATGTTAATTAGATTAAAATTTACAAGAAAGTGGTAAAACAAAGCAATTAAATTTCTTTGAATGGCCGCTTCAATTAACACTTTCTAAACAATTCTTGCAATACAAAATTAGAAATAACAATACTATATTTTTATCACAATTTATTTAGTTACACCATGCGGCTTTCACTCAACCTTAGTCTTCACAAGAAAATTAAGAAATGAACAAATTTATATAAAAAAATGATAAGGTAAATGTTAAAAATTAACTCATTAAAAAGGTAGAGATATCAACATTATTAGATATTCCAAATACATAAATACTTAGAGTAGATTAGATACATTACAAAATATAAAATTTATACAACGTTTGATGAAGACTGAAATTGTGATAAAATAGTATCTCACATGGACTACCAAGTTTTAGTCAAATTCTGACGCTCTCTTATTTAATTATTTTTTTCAGTAGCAGCTCTATTTTTTGTCAGTTTGTCTACTTGCTCTATCTATCGATCCACTTCTTTTCACTTTCTAATATCAAGTATGCCATGTTGGTTGGCATCATTTTGTTTCCAAGCCGTTTTTACAGCTGCCCTATTTTGTTCTCTTCTTCATAATGGAACTCGCGGTATCTTTTTTTCAGAACAAGTACTTTTTTCTAAGATAAAACTTGTCCAGGTACTTGTTAACACTTTTACAACTGGGAGGGATGGTAGTTGGTTTATCCTTACTTTTTGTAATACTTGGGTCGTCTCTGGCATTAAGGCGTACTGCCATCTGCTCTTTTCATTTCTCTAATCCTTCTTTGCCTTATTATGGTATCAAAACTTTCTTTCATCTATTCATTTATTTTCAAGATTTTTGCTATTTTCTATGCCATGATATCTAGCAGGATTACTGTTCCATGTACACGATTGCTTATTATCGATATTAATATATGTTTTCGTTTTTCTCAGCATAAAGGTCTAAAATCACAATTTTATATTTTATGTTTGGTTTAGATATGGTAGGATTTGAACTATTGTTTTTACTTTATTTCAGATTATTGGGCATAGAATCAAAGATTTTGTGTTAAACCTTCCGGTTCTATATTTTCCGTATTTTTTTAAATTCTAAACCCAATCAAATGTTCATTATTTTAATACCTCAGGCATGAAATTTCTCATTTGTGATACAAAGATTAATTCTTGTGGGACTGATGCAGTGATTTTATAGATCTCTTCACCCTCATCAATGATGTACAGATATGTAAGGTATTCTTTTATAATTTTTAGGCCTGGTAATATACCTCTTCCTTTTAGTTTTTAATTATTAGTTCCGGAGTAAGAACTGTTAAAGACTTTTTTAAAATTGATAGTGATCATCGCTCAGTAATCTCAAGCTTTTAAGATATTTCCCATTCCCATAAAATCTTGAAGAATGTTTTATTGCATCTTGTAGATTTTATTATAGAAATAAATAAATTTGTAACTTGTATATTGACTTTGTAAATTCTTATTTTTTATATATCTAATAATAAATTAAATGTCTTGGCAACAAAAATTTTTCAAGGTACCCTTACAATTAAATACAATATTATTTAATTACAAAAAGTAAGTGGCCGCAACACCCTTATTGGCTATGCTTTTACTATCTCTTGGAATTCTAAAGTATTGTTCCCTTTTTTGGAACCTGACTGATTCTCGGGCAGGCTATTTCTCTATTTTAGTTCTTCGTTTGCCTATTCAGATACTTTAATAAGCATGTCAACCTATACAATGCCGAGTTGTTTTTTCTTATTTGGCTCTTTGATTAATATTAAATTTACCTTTTTTATTCCTTCACAATGGTGTACATAATCTGTAAAAAAAATTTCTGCCATCGTATTTATTATCTCTGCCAGTTTTGTGTTTGAACTTTTTTGTGTGAAACATCTAATGGCGCGTTAGGAATATATATAACGATTGTACTTGTAAACTTCAGATATAAGTATCAAAACATAGATTTTAAAAACAATTAATATTTTATTACAGTTGTTTACATCATGTTTGTGTAAAAATATGAGTCTTTTAATAGGAAGTAGTAAAAATTAAAACACAAGATACACTAAAATCTTTTTAAAATGAGATGTGTGGGTATGTCTTTTAATAAGATCCGCGCAATATCAAAGTTGTATGCACACTATCAAGCACATACATCACTTTAAGTTTATTATAAGCGAGTTATTTAGTAAGGTTGTTACAATAGTTACTACAGTTTTTTTTTTATTTGTGGTTATTGAAGTGTTATGACTAGCTACCTAAAATAGCTTGCTCACAAGGTAGGTTATTCCTGGTTTTTGTATTTAGATATAACTGATCTAACACTAATCATATGTAACTTCATGCAACCATAGTACAAACATAGAATACGCAATCCTTAGTTTGAATAACGATGAAACATTCTCACTTCTGTTGCATATAGCTTCAGATCTGCTGCGCTTCTACGATCTTCTTTAATGAAGGTTGTCAGGTTGTCAAAAATAGAATAGTATTTTTTTTTATAAAATTGATAATAAAAAAATGCTTCTAAGACCAATCTGACACGAGGCTCACGTTAGCAGTAAAAGCAGACCAACGTCACCTGACCATTACACTTCTCCTTACCGAATCGTTTCCAAACATAGCTTTTGACGTTAATAGCTGGTCAACCTGCTCGCCTACATAACGCATGCGTATTACTACAGAATTAAAGGATTTGGCCACAGTTTAAGTTCAATATTACGAACTTACAAGACCAAATCTTTTTTTTACTAAATCGACGCGCGCATTATTGTACTAAATTTAGTGCTAACATCAATCTCGTGTCAGGCAATCTATAATCTACAAAAACTAGATTTTGTTAATTGTTTCAACTTAAAAACTACAATGGAATTTATTAAAAATTATCAATCATTCGTTTCAAAAAGCATACATTATAAAAAAACAATGGTTGCACTAAATTTATTTTATTATTTAAATACTTCTTGAGCAGAAAATCATAAAATAAAATGTATATACCTTAAAGAACGTACATTATTTAATATATACATGCCAACCCTAAATAATTCTTATTGTTTTATAATAAATAATGTTAATATTAATTGAGGAAGAGCTATCTACTACTTAATTATAAAATAAACAAATGCCTGTAAACATAATATTTTTTAAACATTGAATTCAAACATAATGTTTTTATTTTCATTGATTTTTCAGATTAAAATCAACCATGAAGTGGGTTAGTACATAAATAATGACTTTTCAAGCAACTAACGTAATTACGCTTTGTATAAACTATTTAATTACAGCAAGTGGTACTTTATTCCTATTAGTTATGTTTTTAATTTTACTACTAGTGATGTCAATCTGGTTGGTCACGCAGGATGTTTTAAAGAATTTCAGGTAGACACTAAAAGCACTTTTTGGTTTAATATTTCAGTTTTTTCTTTGAAAGTAACATTATTATTGATATATAAATTAATTGATTATTTTTTTCATTAAAATTGTAAATGAACTATTTTTAAAGACATGTTAAATTTTTTACGAAAAAAATTGACAGCCAAAGCATAATGGCGGGCAAACAATACCGACCTGGAGCATAGAACGCATCCTGTACTTGTGCAAGACAATTCTGAGTGCACTAACGTTAATCAACTTCAAAATAAACTTGATGAATTAATTTGACTGAGAAATTTGATTAATAAATATTTATCAGTAACAGCTATTAATAAATGTAGTCTAAAATTCTATCCTTGAATTCTATTAAATACTTTTGTAAATTGAAAATTATTGAGCAAAGTTTGCATTCTAATTTTAGAAAAAAAACATGTTCATTTATTTTTATTATACATATTTGTATTATCAAAGTGTGCTTTATTTTACTAAAGTACAGTTTTGGTCAAATTAAATCAAAATAAATTCATTGAATTCTAAATAGTAGATCAAAAAAGACAAAGACCAGTACTTTGTCATTAAAAAAGGTCGATTATAATACTAATCGCGAATAAGTATTAAACCTACAAAACTAAAAACTTGCTATTATTATGTAAACAGTATTTTGCAGCTTCGCATTTTAATTATTTTTAACTAAAGTAACATAAAATTTAATTAAAATAATATAATACATACATTGTTAAAACATAAATAAATATAAGAAGAAATTACATTGATGTACAGAGAAATTAATTCTGCACCGAAATCTATTCATGTTTTTAATAATAAAATAAGTTTTTAAATTTTAAATCAACTAAGTATAAATTATCTATTTTTATAACATACTTTGACTTTTTAACCAAATAGAAAAGCCGCCTGTGGTGCTTTTATGGTAATTTTATGATTAAAAGCGGTACCTCGGTCGTGTTGTATCTCCATGTGTATGCTTTAAAATCTATTAAAACTTTATCTGAAATTGTTCAACGATACACTGTGCGATAGCATTATACGTTTATGACTTTAAGGGTCAATTGGATATTGTATATAAATATAAACTTTTATCCAATTATATTTTCTGCTTAATCACTATAATTCCAATATCGTGCTCTATTTACAATTTTAATTTTATTGCCAAAATACTTTTACTCACATTTGGAAAATATCTTAGTAGACCATAATCAAATGTAAAATACATATTAAGATATGAATAATTCCATTTTAAAGAAGCTACGTTCAAAGGGGGTTACTTTACATGATTATTTTAGTAGAATTCTTCGAGAAAAAAATTATATTTTTTCTTACTTTTAGAGTCAGTTTTTAAATTTTACTTTGAAAAATTTAATATAGCGTCATTTTTTAATTTTTTTTTTCTGTAAAATTTTGATTTTTGGTTTTTGGCGTTATATTAAATTTTTTAATGTTAAATCTAAAATTAAAAGAACGTACAATCTTTTTTTTTCTTAGGTTTTCTACTAAAATAATCTAATAAGTCGTACAATGAAAAAAATTAATATAAACAAAATTCCCAAACTTACCCCCTATTTTAAATAAAACAAATACAAATATTTTTTTTATAAATTTTAAATCAAAAACCGTATTACAAAAAATTCAGAAAATAGTCAAATATAAAATATGTCTTCTTAAAAATAAATATAAATTATATGAAACAGCAATTGGATTTATCTTTAAGTAAACTAAGTAATTATGTTTAAATAAATTGAAATTTTTGGGCCCAAAAAATGTTTAAACCACTATTTAAAATGCTAAAAACTTAAAATTTTTATATTTAATTAATTTGTGAAATATGTTACTGACATTACACATAGTGTTTTTTTAAGTATCCACCTTGGATATCTCAAAAAAAATTTGACACACTTCAATTTCTATTTTGAGAATCTTTTGACTTATAATTGTCACTTTCCCTTCCCCTTCCAACAATTTTTATTTTAAAAATAGTAAACATATGTAGCCTGAAATAATACTTTTTCAAAATAATTTGAAATAGGCGAAATATTTAAACCCTCAAACATTTTTATTTTATTTTAGTCGTCTTTTGACATACAATTGACATGTCCAACACTTTCCCCCCTACAATACAATAAACACTTTTTAAAATTTTTAACAAAATAACTCACTTTTGACACCTCATTTTAAATATTTATTATGTCTTTAAGTCAGAATTTTAGTAGCACACATTTTGTTTTTTTCATAAATTACTGACCTTTCAAATGAAGTGTCACAAGTGGGTAATTCCGTTTTGAAAGATGCTTATTGGAATGTAAGAGGATAGTGACACACGTGCCAACTGTATATTAACAAATGTTTCTCTCAAAATAGAAATTGACGTGTTTCGGATTTTTTTTGTTTTGTTCAGATATCTTCCAGGGTGGATACTTTTGAAAAAAACACCTGTATATAACAATATTAACTATCATAATAATTTATTGCAAAAAGATAAAAACAGATATTGGTAACGTGCTGCTTTGGTAACGTTCCAAATATCGTAAACTTCCGTCTAGTGAGAATCTTGAAATCTTCTTCCCCAACTTCTCCAGGTCATGCATCAAATCCGTTTGTTTCTTCGGACTGTTATTTGATAAGTCATTAATCTTCTGAACACATAAATAAATTAGTCATGCGCTGTAAGAACCCAACGTATTCAGGTGCTGGACAAGCATCAAATCTCTGTGTTCCCCGAAAGGTGCTGGCTGCTGCAACTCTACGATGTTCTGATATCATTCAGAGCCGATTACGGTTGCAAGGTACATGAATATCAACAATGATTAAGGATTGATTAATAGACAAACATGTATGCACTTGTAAAAATGAAAATTCACTAGTTGGGGTTTTCTCATAGGCAGAACAAATATAAATTAATAGCGGAATATATATTATTTGAAAAAATAAACCAAACATTTATGTTGCACATTGAATTTTATAACAAATAAATTAATGTTCCACTACGATAATTAATATAAATGCATCTTGGGCTTTTGTAAACATATTGAAATTGTTGTTTCATTATTCAAAATGAAAATGTTTAATGGATATAACGTATAAACATTGACCTCATAAATGTATCTGTTAAAACATCACGAACTTTTATGAGATAAAAACAATAGTCTAGTTATTTTTAATGTTCAGCACGCATTTCACATACCTGCAATAACATAAACATTATAAAATTTCTAGTTTTTTTTTAGCAAATTTAAAAATCTTTAATCATTGTTGTTAAGCCTGTATACTCATCTGCGCGAAAGTCCCGCTTAAGCCAAGCATATTTGAGGTTGGGTTTTTCATACCTTCGTGGCTATTACCAAGGATCAGGATAAGCATAGATCAGAAGTCACTTATGAAACGTAAAACTTACCACAATGTCATCGGGGGCAACATTTCATACTTATAATACAACCAACTTAGCGTGGCCTATGCAAGGGGTTTTCGCGCAACTATAGAAAGATTATGATCAGAGACAAAACTAGCGTCCATTTCTATCTTAAAGCAAAAATACCTTCCGTAGGCCACGTCAAGTTGGTTGTACTGTAATTGCTGAATGCAATAACTCTTCGCGTGTGTATACTGACGCGT